>JAKUCV010002209.1:53152-85064 GCA_028386065.3 Turnera subulata | reverse complement strand
CATCCCAAAAATAACAAACCGGGATAGACATCCCAAGCATAGACATGCTTATCACACGAACCCAGATCATGGCCACCACGAAACAGTCTCTAACCATCCGGTCGTACCTCTACTTACCACGTGACAATTATATTACCGTCATTAAAAACAAACCGTAGGGATCGACATCCCTAACCAAAATCCCGAGGATCGACATCCTCATCACAATTCATTATTAATCCATTATTACTTAATCCAAAAGACACAGAAATCAATACAGGGATAAAACATCCCAAAAATACCCAACAAGACTCCGGGATTAACATCCCGAACCAAAACACAGCAAAAGCACATTCGACAATGCACAATCATCAAAACAAGATAACCGAGTAATATAGGCACATATCGAAGGAAATCCATCCTCACCTTGGCTGATTACTCAACTTCGGAAATAATGACCGGTCCGACGCCGGCTCCTCGGGAAACTGCCCGATATCCAAACCTATACAATAAAACCATATATACACATAAATGCACATATTCGGTATACAATGATGCCTATACGACGATACTACCCATTCCGGTTCTTATTCGGTATTATTATCTCTTATCGTTAATAATTAACCATACGTATATCCGAATATAATTTCGGTACTATATTTTAATTAAAATTCCTTTCAAAATATTTTCATAAAATAACTATAATTTCCAAAATAACAAACTCCATAATTTTTCCAGAAAAATAATAAGTTATTTATAATTTCTAGAAAATATTTATAATATTTTTCTTTTCTAAATATATATACAATTTAATTTTCCAACACCAAATATAATTAACTTTAATTTCCAAAATACATATTCATATACATATACCAAAATCATAATTTTCCAGACGAAATAATATATATATTAAATTTACAGAATTTAATTTCAAGGCACATATATAATTTCCAAGTAATATTAGTTTTTACTAAAACATTACTTAATTATTTTTCAAAGTATATATATATATTTCAAAACCATAAACCGTAACACAGATTTACCATATTTTTCGAAATATAAAGATATATATTTTTTTCTTGAAAATTAAATATCAGTAATTATATATAAACAGATATATATATATATATATATAAATAAATAAATAAAAAAAATAACAAAGCCAACCCGGATCCAACCCAGGAGGCGCGACCCGGGAAGGAAACGGGTCGGACGCGGCCTTACCTCATGGGTCGTGCAGCTGGCGACGACGGCGGCGGCGTGACGCGGTGCGAGGAGGGTGTCGCGAGGCCGGCGAGGTGGAAGCAACTCCGACGGTGGCGGAAGGACGGCGCGACGACGTTGGGCTGTGGCGGCAAGCACGAGGATGTTGGATCCGCGGGTCGCTCCTCGGGTCGACGGCGCGTCTGGGCCGGTAAGGCGGCGGAACGGTTCGGGGCCGGTGAGCTCGCGACGGCGTGGGCTACCTGCTGGTGGCGGCGGTGCGTCGATCTGCGGCGGGGAACGTCATGGCGTGTACAGTGACGAAGGGTGGCGTGGCCGGTTCCTCTTTTTTCCATTTTTTTCTTATTTTTCTCTATTTTCTTCTTTTCTGATTTCTTTTCTTTGATTTTCTTTTCCGAATTTCTTTTTCTTTGTTTCTTTTTCTTTTTTTCTTCTCTCACTGTTTTCTTTTTTTTTTTTTTCTGTTTCCCTTTTTTTTCCTATTTTTCAGTTATTTATTTATTTATTTTTCTTTTTCTTTTTCTCTCTTTTTTTCTTTTCTCTCTTTTCTCTCTTTTCTTTCTTTTCTCTCTTTTTTCTCTCTTTCTTTTCTCCTTCTCCTTTCTCCTTCTGCATCTTCACCGGCTCCTCTTCTCCTTAAATAGCTGGAAATTCACTATTTGGCATGTGAAATCAAATAATACAATTCGTCCGTATTACGGGCGAGTCCGATCCGGACCAGAAAATAACCGATACCTCCTTAGTTATTTTCCGGTGTGATTTTCCGAGAAATTCCGAAACCCAAAAAATACCAACTTAGTTCCGAAAAATTCTCGGGAAAATCACGAGCGCGGGAAAACCCTCGGTTTCGAAAAACGACTACCGATTTACTTCGAATTAATTACCCGAGGTTAATTTCTACAGTAAATCACGGTAAACAATTTCTACAGTCCCGGTAAAAATTCAAATTTTACCCGGGCTGTTACAACTGGGGTAAATGGGAACATTACATTCTGTCATTTGCATATTATTTCTTGTGCATCTTATGTGTGCATATTATTTGTTATATAGGAATTGGTACTGAGCAGTTCAACGAGGAACCAACTTTGGAACCCTTTTGAGGATTTCTAAACCTGATAATCGGCTAAGATGAGGATAAGTAATTATTTATATACTGCCCATAATATCAAGTTGTTGTTTGTTCACTATGTGTGATATTTGCTGGTATGATATTACTTTTGTGACTGTGAATGGTTTGTTGTGAGAATTAAGTTGATTGTTGCTGTCATTGATGTTGTTGGAACTATTGCTTCTGTTGAGTTTGTTATGATTGTTGTTGGGCTGTTAGCAGAGGTTTGGTTTGTTAGCTGTGGTCTAGGTTTGATAACTTGAGAAGGTATATTGGATTGATGATATTCTAGACTATTGGGTTACTCGAAGCTTATGATCATTATTATGATTTGTTGTTGGTCTGTTGATAGAGGATCAGTCTGTTAATTGAGTTATAGGTTGAATGAATTGAGTTGTGGAACAATTGGAGTTTTGTTGGAATGATGATGACTGTATTGTCACGTGGTGAGTTGAGGTACGACCAGATGGTTAAAGACTGTTTTGTGGTGGCAAATGATCGGGTTACTTGATATAAGGATGTTGATCCTTGGGATGTTGATCCCGGTTTGATATTGTTGGGATGTTGATCCCTGGTTCTGTTTTGATCCGGCACCAGAAACAGGTTGATAACCAGGTACGACCCTAGCTTATCCCGCGACAGGCCCATTGATCTGTGAGGATTGGATTTTGGTACGGCCAGAGGCGGTACTTTGGGTCCGTAACGACCCTTTGATTATGGTTTGGCCCGTAACGGTCCTGTGTTGTTCTTTTTACCGCGGCACGACCAACTCTTGTTTCGTGACTTGGGGTTCTTTTGGAGGAATTAGTTATGTTAACTTGGAAGTTTAGTATCAGGAGATCTCATGGTATGACCCAGTCGGGTGTGGAGATGTGGAGTCTCGTCGTTGTTGTCATGTTATTCGTGATGTTATGCTTTTGAGCATTGTTGTTCCTGTTTGGATGGTATTGTATTTTGTTATGATTGTGGTTGCTCTTTTGACTCTGTGGTATGATATCCTCATACGTGAATTTGAGTTTGGTGTTCAATTGTGACTTGGTTATTATTGGTTGCTTGTATATGTATTTTTGCTTATGGATTTTACCCGGTGAGCACTTCGGGCTCACCCCTCGCCTGCGTGACTCGGTCACGTAGTTTGATTTGTGTTGGGTACAGGAACATACATGGGAAGTTGCAGTGTACCCTCGGACAGGACTCGGATCCATTAGCATGCATCTAGTATTTGCATATGGTGTCTTTGAGAAAATAAATGCTTCCGCTGTGCAGTTGTTGATGATCCCGAGTTCGGGTGACGTGTTTGTTATTGGGCCGTTGGGCCAGATTATTGTTGTATATATTGTTTGTGCCACGTGTCGGCACTGTTTTATGGTGATTACTGTTTGACGGGTAATTGTTGGTTGGGGTGTCTCAAAGAAATATCTCATCCGTATTATTCCAACCTACTCAAGTTGACTCGTGATTATTCTGTCTTTACTATCCAAATTGAGATTTTTGTAGAAGCAAGTTAAATGTTGTTTAACGAAAATGTGTTTGCTCAAGTTGTTGAGTGATTACGTCTTCTACTCTATACAGATGCACTTGTATTAATGGAGGCAAGGTAAAGATTGTCTAATAAAAAAAATATCTCAAATCCTAAATCTTAAAATTCTAAATTTTAAATCATAATTATTAAAACCTAAGAGCAAACTCAACTTAGAACTAAATATACGCTTGGGTTTGTGCTGGAAATAAAAAGAGAAACACAATTTGATCCTTGATTTGATTAAAGATGCTTATATCACTATTCTTTTTGTGTCTAAAGTCAAAAGTTTATTGATTAGATTTGGATTAAAAGAAAAAGATTTTAGTTGAGTTTTAAATAAATTTAAATCTTGGCATTTCCAAAAAAGGTAAAAAAATATTGAATGTCAAACATAAATTTGATTTTTGTTTTATCATAATTAAATACTCACCTATTGGATGTAAAATAAAAAAAAATAAAGCCGAACTTTCATTTAAAAGAAACACGACCCGCCGGCCATTAATTTCCTTATTTGACAGAGAGCGAGCGAGAGAGAGGGGGAGAAAATGGGAAATAAAAATGGATAGTTTGACGGCGGCATAAAGAAATGGGACAGCAGAATTTAGATTTGGTCAAAGGCTCTTCCTTTACTGACCGACCTGCGCACACGCGCGCACGCGCAGGCATAAACAGAAAGAAAGCAAGCAAGCAAGCAAGCAGATGAAGAAGAGAGAAGAGTCGTTATTATATCTTCTTCTCCTGTTGTCTTTATGGTTTTGGTAACTGCTCATTAATCCTGAGAGTTATTAAGGTAATAGTCTCTTTCTTTCTTTTGTCAGAGAGAGAGATAGATTTTGATAGATAGATAGATAGTATAGTTTTTGTTTTTTTTTTCTTCTTTGTTATGTATTTGTTGCTGTGTATGTTGTTTATGTGGACGCCGCGAATCATAAGGTAAACACAACACAGACTAAAAAGGATTAAAGGTCTTTTCTTTTTAGTGATCGGATATGAGTAGACCCTCAGCTGCAGGTGCTTCTCGCACCACCCCCAGACGGACCAGTAGTCTCTTAGACAAGATTAAGGTTAGTGACTTGACTTCTTTTTTCCTTTCCATAATTATGTTGTTTGATTAAAATCACGCTTACCCATCAAAGCTATACCCTTATTTTTATTTTATTTTTTTTGGTGTGTGTGTGTGTGTGTGTGTGGATATGTATATATAGAGCTGATTGATTTTTAGTCCTTATTGTTGTGAATTCATAAGCAATATGTTGTTGCCTTCTGGTTATTTAATCCTTGTTAAGTCGAGAAAAAGTTTAGCTACTCCTTTTGCTTTTTTCTTTTTTTGAAAGATTGAAATAGAATTGATTTGATTATTGCTAGAGTGGTATATGCCTGTATTCGTCCTCTCCAGACTCTGGAAAAGGGAAAAGTAAATCTTCCAGCAAGAGGATGTCCCATGGGTTCCACCTGGTGGAAGGGAAGTCTGGCCATGATATGGAAGATTACCATGTGGCCGAGTATAGGAGAAAGAAGAATCACGAGCTCGGTTTGTTTGCAATCTTTGATGGTCATCTTGGAGATCGTGTTCCTAGTTATTTGAAAGACAACCTTTTCAATAACATACTGGAGGAGGTGATTTCTTTATCTGTTGGATTCACTCTCCTCCCTCATTCACCGCGATAAAGTGGATAATCCCTATCCATCTTGCTTCTTTCCTATTGTGGTGCAGCCCGATTTCTGGAAAGATCCTACTGTGGCAATTAAGAATGCTTACCGCTCTACGGATCACTTCATATTGGAAAACTCTATGCAATTAGGACCCGGTGGCTCGACTGCTGTTACAGCAATTGTCATTGATGGCAAAGATTTATGGGTGGCAAACATTGGTGACTCTCGGGCTGTTGTGTGCGAAAGAGGATGTGCCAATCAACTCACGGTGGATCATGAACCGCACATGGAAAGAAAAAGAATCGAAAAGCGGGGTGGATTTGTCACAACCCTTCCAGGTAACATCACCACCCTTCTTCAATTGGTATTTGCTCTCATTGCTCCCTTTATTAGTTTGGCATTTCGAGTATGTGTGTATCAATCTAAAATTGTACTTTTGGCAATTATTTCAGGGGATGTGCCTAGGGTTAATGGCCAACTTGCAGTTGCCCGAGCATTTGGAGATCAAAGCCTTAAAGCACATTTAAGTTGTGAACCAGATGTAAGACATGTACCCATTGACTCAACCATGGAGTTTGTCATATTGGCCAGTGATGGACTATGGAAGGTCAGTAGTTCTAACCACTCATTTTCTCTTCTGTAGTTTTGCTTCTTGCCACCATAAAGTTAGATATTTTCAACCTGTAAACTTAGTATTCATGTCATGTGAGTACTTGGTTAAGATAGACACTGGATGGGTAAATGGAATTAATTATAGTTGTACAACATGTGAAGTCATTTCTTTCATCAGGATGCAAACTGTGAAGATAATGTGTTTTCAACATATTAGCTTACTTGTCAATTAACACATATACAAAGGATAGGGTAGTGGATTTATTTTTATTTAAAACAAGATGTGAATTCAAGATGCATTAGAGTTTTATTAATGAATTTTTGGATTCATAAGCTGCATCTCATTGTTCCAGGTTCTAGTGGTCACACAGAATATGGTAGTGCGTTATATGAAATGCCAGAAGGGAATTCTTGTTCTGATTTTCCTTTTTTGTAATTGACTCCTTACTAGAGAAAACCATCTAACATTCAAATTGTATGTATTGGGGGTTTGATTAGTATGCTTTTATTGAAATATTCTTTGATAAGGATGTCTCACCCTCTGCTGGTCAAACCTATTCTTACTACTGATATTATATTTACTCACAATGAGAAACCTGTGTTTTGACATATTATAGAAGTATTTCAACGTAATTCATTGTCTTATAAAAAAAATTCGCTGTGTTAACCAAATAGCAAAAATTTTGGTATCTATAGCTTGACAGTAACTTTGGTCCTAAATTTAGCCCCTACTTTTTATACAGCCTTTTACATATATCCTTATGTTTATTGTTTTTTCAATTTTTAATGCTTAGGATTTTACTCTTAATTTGAAAACATTTTCTTTATCCTAGTAATCACAATGGTTACTTCCATTTGTACTTTTCTTATTGGAAAATACCTTCCGTACAATATTTTGTACAAGAGTTGCTGAATTAAATTTTGTATCATGTATTATATGGCATATTTCTCATGCAATATGTTCTTCTGTTTTTTGTGTTAGAATTCCTTTATGTGGATCTATTTTTGGTCCCTCAAAGAAAATTTTCTGGGTCCATCCCTATTGTTGTGAGACTTTGAGATGAAAGTAATCTTTTTATTAGTTGGGAAACCTTGATGTGTTAAAATTTGCAGTTGGAGTTTGCGTGTTTGGCTTGCTACCTCAAAGTCAAAGAACACACTAGACAACTTTGTTACTTTTTCAAAGTCAAAACCCTTCTTTCCATGTTGGGAATTTTCTATTATTACAATCTTTAAATAATTTCTTTGAACTCAAACTAATCGTGCTAACTTATATGTGATACCTTTTAAAACCAAAATCTGAATCAGGTCCTCTGGCCAAAAAAAAATTGTCAAGTAAATACTAAAAACAATGAATTTCGTAATGGACACTGTTCTTCCTAAGAAATGGAAATATAATAGTCTGAATATCATGTCGTATAAGTTAGAGGTTCAATACGCATTCAAAAGCATTTTCCGCAGTGAAATTAAGTTGGCAACTATTTGTGGTGTCTTGCTCTCTAATATATTGCCACCTACTGGCATATCCCACATGCATCTCAAAATTGACATTGCACTGATTGTTGTATAGAGCACTCTTTTGGGAAGTGATACAGGTGATAAGGTTGATTAAGAGTATTCTCCATTGTAACACATGGCAATACCAATCATGGTTGCTATTCCGGTTGAAGTTGTGATATACATCTACGTATAATTAAATGGATCCCTATGCTTCAATTCTTGCTTATGGTTAAATTGATCCCTTTGCTGCGATTCTTACTTCTGGTTAAAGTGATTCCTTTGCTGCGATTCTTCTGCGCCTCAAACTAGTTACTGCTATCCCAGATATCCAGGATGAAGTTGAAAACAGCACCATGATTATGGCATCGCTGCACCAATAGCAGAAAAAATATAGGCTAGCAAAAATAAAAAGCTATAGAGAGACATTCTGGCAGTTAATTGCTTATATGGAACTAGAAAAACATTCATCCTTCTATGTTTTCCAGAAAAACTGTGAATGAATGAGTTATAGTTTTAAGGCTTCTAATGGAATGGAGGTGGAAATTTAATGATTCTGCTTATGGAAAGTATTTGTTGGGTGTGCACTACCATATAAAATGTTGAGCTATTTTGACTGTTAGGATCAGAGACCGTCCATAAGAAAGAGAACAGGTATGGAATGGACTTGGGGAAGCCTAATAAGTCAAAGTAGTTATGCTTATGGTCCATGCTACCTTCATTTGAATCATTCTACATTAATCAGTTTGATGTATTCGTCAGGTGATGAAGAATCAGGAGGCAGTTGACTTAGTGAAAAACATTAAAGATCCTCAAGCAGCCGCCAAGCGCTTGACGACTGAGGCATTGGCAAGAAAGAGTAAAGATGACATATCTTGCATTGTGATCCGTTTTGGATGATACAGCCGAGAAGGACTTCAACTGGTAACAGGGCCACTTGCTTGGTAGAGTTGTGCCTTGTAAAATTCTCACTTGGTTTGAGTTTCTTTGAAGATAGAATAGTTTTGTTTATGTAGTGGTTTTGTTGGTAGAGATGATGGCATCGAAGGAAGTTGAGATTGAAGTGCGAAGCATTTTACTTGTTTGATAGAGGGAAGGGATTTCGTCCTGAATCCTGAAGCCACCTCCTTATGAGCAGGGTCATGTGTATAGATAATTAACAGGGGCTAATTCTTTCACAGGATGATGGTTGGAAAACAGGGATTATACAGATTCAGTTTATGTGTGCATATGATTGTGGACATAAATAAAGGTAGCTTGGTACTTCCACTTAACATACTGTATACCAATGTACAATTTAGAGTGGTTTGTGTGCTTGTGTCCATTTGTAGTTATTTTCTGACTATCAGGCGCGAGTTTGGCAAGTAGATGTTTTGCCTGCCTTCTTCCGTCACCTGGTTAAACTACTTGTGGAGTGAGCAGCTTTTGTGTAATTAGTAGATTGGTTGGAACCCATAAGTATGAGCAGAGGGTCTAACAAAACCAATATACAATTAATACTTGCGTATCAGCCTAGGATTGATCTTTCTATTTTCTTCTTTTAAAAAAAAAAAATATCCCTTTTTTTTTTCTTTTGGTTGGATGAATTGCTCTACGCAATTACCGCAAGATATGTATAATATTGCCACCGTACCAGAAGGAATAAGGTTTTGTTAATAATTAACAGAGTAACCAAAATAATCTGGATGTTAAAGAACATAGTGACATTTGGTTAACAATGACTTTGGATGGAAGAGGAAGTGGAAGTGAAGGGAGGCCAATTTTTAAATTTAATATTAATTGGCAAGGGAAGACAATTTTAATTTTATATTGATTGGGAAGAGTTTCTAATATATGGAAAGGCAGAATTTTTTAACCTTCATTCCCTTTAAATCGTCTCCCTACCGATCTGGTTGGGAATAGAACTGAAGCAATTTTAAAAAATAAATTATGGTTTTAAAGGAGCTTGAGAGAAATTCAAATCGCATTGTCAACCTCTTTTTTTCTAAAAGAAGACACTTCATGAATTACGGTATATATATTTATGCATATCAATTTGTAAACATTATTTTCTATTTCATTTTCCTCTCGTTAATAAACTTATCCAAACCAAATAAGTTTTTCCTCTATATAGTAAGTTCTAATAATTTTGGTTGAGAATAGATCCGCTTTGAATGTGTGCCCATTAAAGTTGTCAAAACAAGTGGTGCATGGCTAATGAGAAGTGCAAGGGCCCGTCGATGTTGGATGTGAATTTTGTCCGGCTACTTTTCCCATGGAATTCCAAGTTGTCAATTATGCTTCAAGCTTTAATTTGCACTTTAAGGCCACGGCTACATGAAGAGCGAGCTGTTCATCATCAAATGATCAAATTCCAACATGACAAAGGAATAATGACCATCAAAGCAAAATTTCTTTATCCGGTATCTTGGTTGTTTCGACAGAGAAAAAGTCATCCGGTTTGTCAACGTACTATGATCCCTCTTATTAAAGCTATTGCGTAAAATACTTAAAACCATCACGCTAGTCCGAAATATGAAGTCAACCTACACGTTGTCTTGTGAAGCCACACACGATTTGCACACGACGTCATTATTTGATTAATAAACACAATTAACGTATAATGTTCGAATCGTGTCGAGAGTTCAATAACAGTCTCAACACAGTGGAGTAGCTGGATGGCAGATTATTACAATTAGACAATAAAGAGAAGGAATCCTTGTTTTGGTCTGAAAAAATCAAGAAAACACAATTGTCAGGAATGGGAAAATCAATCAAAATCATAAAAGCAGCTTCGCCCCACACCAGAACAGGAGTCCCCCCACCAGCCAATTTGTCGCATGTACATATTTGCAGCAATGTGTAAACAAATTGAAATAGTGACCACACCAAAAAAAAAAGCATATAAAACCAATTCCTCGGTGCTTCTGAAAATTAACTATTGCTCTGACAATTCAAAATCCTAAATGTTAAGGCTATACAATGTATCACAAGACAACTACTCTATTCTGTTATAACCGGAACATGCATCTGGTTTGGAGTGTGATGCAAGCGACTCAAGAATTTTCCTGCAGCCTATATATTGTGATTTCCTGCTGCTTGAAGTAGCGACGATCCTCTTCATCAACAAGAACAAGGTTCAAATAGTACTTCACACTGAACTTGTTGTTAATGTTGCGATGTGTTGGTGTCAGCTCATAAGGACTAAGAAATAGTCTAATCGGAATGGATTCACCTGTTGCAAAATTCTTGCTTATAAACCCTCATGCTTGAAATCTTACCAAAATCAATTGAAGAACTGTGAAATTTACTAAAAAAACAATAAAATGCCTAATATACTATAACCACTTAATGGCTTCCACTTGCTACAGTATATTTTGAGGTAATTTGCACAACATGATCCCAGCTATTTTTGTTAATTGCTGTCTGGATGCTTGTTAGCTTATGCGAAACCTTACAGGAGAAAGTTGAGCTTACCTCTGACCGGAGCCCCATCCATCAACTCAAATTTTGCTAGTGTCTCTGTCTCTACATGGGTGTTGGCACCTGAACCTGTTGATTCTCGGCGCCTGATCTCAAGATCCATGTTCTTTATCTTGATTCTCACAAGAAGAAAATATATCTTTCCAATAATCACATCTTTTAGATGATACCTGCAATGTAATTGAGTGAGCCGTAGCGTGATGAGAGATTTGGAATCAAATCAATTCTACACCTTAATGCTTACTTCCTGAGGTTAGGTGTGTGATATCCAGTCACAACTAGCACACAATTGAACTGTACTAGAGGTGGAATCCCAATGTAAGATGGCAACCAAAACTGACAACCTACTATCTTATCAAAATCTATAGTTGACTTACTTGCTTTTGTTGTACTCAAACTCGATGTGTAGACAATCTTCAATCCCAACTTCCATCTGCACAGCTCATCAGAATGAACAAAAACTGAGAATGCTTGACAAAGAATATATACGAATTCCATATACAGTGGGGCATTAGACATTTGAATAATGGACCAGTAAACCAAAGATCAACGTCCCAATGATCCTAAATTGTTACCTCCCCTCTACATTCAAGAAATTTTCCACTTTCACTATCATCACAGGACAAGCTGTAAAATAGTCACACAACAAATTCACTGCAGAAACAAATAGCCTGAAATTACCTTGATGCTGTTGTTGATTGACGGAGGAGGGGAATAATTACGGACCTGAGACACCATAATTGCAAGCAGTGGACATAAGAATAGATGCTATATTTGAGATTACAAGGCAGTATGCAACAATTGATATGCTGCTAGATTGGAATAGCAGCAGCTGTTGAGTCTAAAATATGTATGATTATGGGGAATTTCTTTTATCCATATGCTGTAACGTTTCCTAGCCTCCTAAAGGGCACCTATTTCCCAGGTTGTGTTAAACTAGAGCATTAAGGGAGTTGAATTTGCCTTTTTTAGAGCATCGCTAACATTAAGCATAAATACTGATAAGCATCAACCTAAATGCAGTTATGTGTATTCATTAGAGTATGAATAAATTACCACAAAATCTTGGTATTCAATTATGCTTCCAGCATAACCACGACTGACAGTCACCTTCAGAACATACCTGTAACAAAAGAGAGTATCACTGAGACCAAAATTTCATATTTACAGCGCCACATGTCCCTTTGAGACCAAAATATAAAAATAAGCAGTCTGCTATAACACCAATCAAATTTTTTACTTCAAACACTCCTGCTACCTCCAACCTTTTCAGCAACCCATGCCATAGAGAGCAAAAATGAAGTGCTAATAGTTAAAGGATGAACGGAATGGACCAAAGTTCAAAAGAAGTACGTTAAACTACATGAAAACACCTAAGATAGAAAAGTCATTAATAACCAATCACCAGAATGAAATATGTACCTATGCCCTTATGTATAACAAATAACTTAGTAATTGGTACTTCCGTGCTTCTAGAAGTGGTTGTAAACTAGCAACGTTGAAATTGGGTTAAAAAATGTGAAATCAACGCCAACCAAAAGTTTTGTAAAGCTTCACATCAGGACCAGAAGCACAGAATTCATACTAAGACCTAGTGATAGGTTTTCGAATTAGAAATAATTTGCAGTGGCCAACTATCAATTAATATGGTCCCAAGAACACCACCAGAACTAAAAAACATAACAAACATTAACACCTATATCTTCAAGTTTGAACACTAAAATGCTGTGTACCTTAGCCTCACATTCACGCCATTATATGTCTCGTAAGGCATTTCAACTGTAGAAAACTCAAATGGATACGTTTTTCTTTCATATATCTCCCCAGGAACATCCAGTTCACGTACTGCAAAGCAAGAAATTGCAGAATATTCACATGTACTACAAACAATCGCTATATTAATTAAACAGATTTCAACTTTCATCAACCATTGGAAAGAGATGGTAAAAATTTGAACAGGTAGAACTGTTAGCTAACAGCAAAATCTTGAAGTAACTCAAAAAAACTTGTAGGTTCAACAGAAATCCAACGGGAGATTGAACAGCATCACGCTAGAACACTTGAACTGCAAGAAATTTGTAGCAAATGAAGTCTACATTAAACATAATACAGTTGCCCACACACATGAGCACCCACAACTAGAAATAGGTGTCATGAACATATAAAAACAATGGCATTGAACTATTGAAATATAAGAGCACAAAGCACGATAAGACCAACAGCACATTATTTACAGAATCAATACACAGAAAATACAAAATTTACCAAAGATAACAAGTGTACTAACATGCAAGGTAGGTTTTGGAAATCAATGTCGAAAACAGAAAAAGGTTGGTGAAAGCAGTTACCAGGCTTTTTGACCTGGCAAGGATGCTGATATGTATTTACGATCTAATACAGGTCAGCTCAAACCAAATTTCAAAGCATGCGGCAAGTGAAAATGGACTTTAATAAAACAGATAGAGACCAAAAAGCTATCCGCTTTCTATTCTCAACATAAATATTAGAAAAAGGCAGGCAGTAACACCTAGAGATAGTGAAAAGGGTTACACTGTAGTAGTTGTGATTAGTAGGCACAGCCTAGGAGCATAAGGAAGAATGATTTGCTTGTAAAGAGTCAAGTTTTGGCTAACAACAAAGCATAGATTATTAATTATATGACAATTCTAATAAGATCGTAAAGTGTATTCTACATTGTGGAAGGCATCAAAACAAAGAGCTAGGTTGTCATTCCAAAATTGAAGAGATGCGGCATTTCAGAGTATAAGTCATTTATAAAGCAAATAATAACAAGCTTAATTTAAGCTGTAGCAGTCCACGTGCAGAAAATTAACCAGCTCATTCAATTATACCTAAACTTGGCTCCATCCTTGTAAAACAATTTTTACCTCTATCAAAATTTTCAATAGCATCTGCTGCTGGTAAAACATAAGCTATATTGCTAGATTCAAGCTACCACAAAATTGAGCCCCACTGTGATATTCTAAAAGGTCCCAAACATTACATATCCCTTTGGCTCTTAGCTTGTAAACTATCAAAGATCACAGCATCAAACCCATTAGGCAATTTTCTCCAGTAGCACCACAATTACAAACTAGTTCGCTAATAAGAAAAAAATGAGTGAGACATCCTCCAGTCCCGTAACTATGCTTTGGAGGGCATGAAAACAATTGCAATTGTATGCATATGATATTGAAACCATTTGACTAATACTCAACAGACAATGGCCGCAATCAATGAAACAGAAAAATAAAATACATACCTAGCGAAGTAAAGTCATAAAAATTGCCGCGATCAAAATACATCTCTGCAAAGGAGAACAAACTTGTTATATATGTCATTTCAACAAACAATAACAGGCAATGATGCAAAATTTTTTCAAAACAATGAAACAGTAAGTATTGCATAGTGTATACAGTTTTACAGAACTGTATGCAATCAAAATTCATCCCATTTCCAATCAACGTAAAACAGTGCTGCCCAGCGCACCAATAGCATTTAAAAGTTGTGGCCTACCTAAAACACATTGCTTGTTAGCATAAACATTTTTTTACATTTTCTGACCTCAATCCTCTTCCGGTGTTATGCACTTTTCTGACTTCAATCTTTTCTGGAGTTTAGCATAGTTTTGTGCTTGTATTGAATTCTTTCCTCCTAAACAACCTAAATCATCAGTTTTATCCATCTTAGAAATGAAAGACTGTATCAAAAATGCTTGAGGTTTAGATAAGTTATCATCAGCGAGGTAGAAAAAACGGTTGAAATTTCCATAGAGATTGATTACAAGAGTGATCCAGCACAAAAAAAATCGCAAACTCTTCTAACTACATCAGGTGAGAAAACAAGCAACGCCTACTACTTGCAAAGAAGTCATCAATTGTTGTGGAGAAGACTGAATAAAAAAAAAAAAAGGCCAACTTCAGTTGTGACACAAAAATTACTGTGTTCCCCAAACAATTCAAAACAAGATGCACAAGCCAATAAAAATCTTAAAATCATCAGACAATAGGCACCAGAAAAAAGGAAGGAGCTGGAAGAGATAATGAAACAATTAGATACCAATCTATGAAAAATTAAGTCTCTTAAATGAACTATTTTTCCTTGAGCTTTGTGGAGAAAGAAGGTTGCAGGAGAAAACACACCTATTTGGCCAAGGAGCTCAACTTTAACACCATTGTGTTCCACCTTCTTACCCTGAAGTGGTTCTATTGAAATCTGAAGCCATATATAAGAAGACGAAAAATCTTTTGAGTCAGGATGCAGGGACAGCACTTATTGAAAAAGGGAATAAAGCTCATGCTTGAGGTCCCGGGATCCATAGGTTGAACATGAGCAGCATTACTGTAAAGTAGACTAACCTTTCCAGCAATATTTTCTTGACTCTGGAAAAGGGGAACCATAACGGTATTCCCATTTTCCTTCTTCATGGGAACCTGATTGCAAACACGGAGCAGTTTAATAGAATTCCAAACGTTATTTATCATTATGTTTTGATGATCATTCAGCATGCCAAGCAAAGAGAACTAATTCATACCACAGTGTTTATCATGCTCTAAATTTCTGATCCCTCCTCTCAACCACAATACAAAGAAAAAGCATATTTGTGGGCACTAGCTTAAAACTAAACAAGAAAAAGAAAAATGAAAGTAAAAAGAAAGAGTAAGAGATACCTGCTTCCGAGTCTTTCCATCAGAAAATGTGATAGAGATATTACATGCGGGCTTGAAAGCTCCGATGAGATAATTCTGCGGGAGGGGAAGTGGGGGAAGAAAAATTAAAATTAACAATGAGGCTGCAACTCATCTCATCAAACACAGCGCAGTGAGAGGAGATCCAATATGATATAATCAATATGAATGATACACCGAAACAAAACAAACACAAAACTGTACCATGTTGGTCGGAGCAGTATGCAGCAAACAGAAGACCTGCAAAATTCAAGCCGGAGCTTCGTTCAACTCGGAAATAGCAAAGAACCAACCAACCAACCAACCAGTATATGTTCAATCAAATTGAGTAAAATAAAAAATCAAAATTCCAGAGCCATACATATCAGCAAAACAGTAGTGGTAGCTCATTGCAACACTTAGAGCATTTTTTCCCCCTCTTTTAATTTTTTTTTTTTTACACGAGAACAACAAAAATTGTTGCAGATCATGAAAGCGCAAAACGACGACGGGAAAGGCAAAGATGATGCATGTTGGGGAAGACGACAAACTCATCGGGGAGACATTCTCATCGGAAGTTGAGGAAACGAAGAAACTAAGAAAACAAACACTAAGACAAACATACCCTGAAAACTTGAAGAGGGAGACCTCAACTGACGTTGTTCGATGTAGGATTTTAGAGGATCAACCAGATGGATGGATCTAGGGAGCCGATCGCCGTCCTCAGCCTGCCTATAAACTACTCTCCTCTCCGGTATCAATCAAATATCCAATTCCTACAGTTCAACACCAGACCAGTGGAGAGGGTCAGGGAAATAGCGACTTTCCTTCTTTCTTTTCTTTTTCGTTTTCTTTTTTCTAAAAAAAAAAAAAATTCGACTACTCCTCGTTCTCTCCTCCTTAGCAGAGTACAGTCCCCTCTCTGTTTATTTACTAGAATATCCCCTCCTACTACAAACCAAACAGAATTACTCTCTGTTTCCCACTCGATAAAAATTTTTAACTCCACTCAACCAACTCGACTCCAGTTTCAGTTTGAGTTTTTTCTTTTTGTTCCGGTAATAAGTCCCAGTCTCAGTTCGTTGGGGACTACTTCCCAATTGAATTCTGATCAAACTTAACTAGTTATCTACTTGAGCCTCTAATTCATCATTTGCTATTAGATTTGGGTTTTTTCATTATTATTATTTTTTTTTTATATTGAAGCTATTTCAATCATAATCTGTCACGCCACCCCTTTTTTTCATACACTAGTTAATCCACTTTATTTCTAATTTTGCGAATATGTCAATGAAATCCCAATTATACGTAATCCACTTTATCATAAGATAAGATGCTCAAAGGTAAGACTCCACATGTTAAAATCCTTAATGTTATATATGGCATAGGTTATTTTTTTGGTTTCCCATGTAGCTTTGCCCCGATTGATCCGATCCACCCGCGTCGCATACCTGGGTATGGTAGGTGTGTCTCCCAGTGGGGATTTTCTACGTACACGAGGACTAGAACCCGAGACCTCGCTTAAGCGGAACCAAGTCGCTTACACTTGGACCAACCCCACATTAGTATATATGGCATAGGTTATTAATGTTAATTTCTTTAACGGGAATAATAATGATAATGCTAATAATTACAATTTCATTGTGACACCCGAAGTCTATGAGGGCCGGAAGTGTACACCGGTGCCGGGATGGGCGTGGACAAGGAGCGGCTTTTAGCAGTCTTCTAGACGGAGGGGCACATGAATGAACCGAATCCGCACCAGAATAGGAGAGATCCTGAGACTGTGTAGGGATGGGGCTGCACAATTGAGGCGATTTCGTAATTATACGGGTATGGAACAGTATAACTAAAAATAGCTCAAATGAAGTGATTTCGAGGTTGTACAGGCATGGGACTGGCATGGGACTGTACAATTGAGAATCACTTAAACGGTTTGATGGGTACTAACTATATCAACAAGGTGCACCTACCTTTTCGGTGCTCATTCCGTAAGAGCTCCAGAGTTAAACGTAGTGAAGTCGATAAGTCGGGACGTTACTGATGGTAACGGTGCTTCAGGACTCCTCTAGTACGGTGCGGGGTTCGGGGACGAACCTAGCAGAAGTTGGTGGGCTTGTGACACCCGGGGTCTATGAGGGTGGGAAGTGTACGGCGGTGTCGGGATGAGCATGGACAAGGAGCGACTTCTACTATTTTTGTTTTCTTATAGGATAGGCGTATTTCAAAATTTTTATTCATTCTTTATTTTTATTTTTAACATACATGTTTTATTTATTTTTAATATTTAAGACAAGATAGTTATTTTTCTCTTCACCTTTGATTCTCTAGATTTTTTTCTATCTGTTTCTTATTTTCGTATATTACCGTTTTTAGTTTGTAATATTCACCTAGAGCATATATTACTAAATTTTACTATTTTGATACAGCATGATATGTTATAAAAAAATTATATTAATTTATTATTCTTTCCATTCCTTCTTTTTCAATCGTATAAATCTTTCTTATTTTAATAATTAAGAGAGAGTGCAATAATTTTTATTTTAAATTTCATTATATGAGGTTAATTATTTACTTGTAAAGCTTCACCAAACTTTACTTTCAAACTACCCACAAGATTACCTCCATTCCTGCCTAACTTTCAATTTATACCCGATATGTTTTGAATGAGGACTCACCCAATAACATTTACAATCCAAGCATACGAATTTGGAATCCTTAATATACATATAATATTTGAAAGGTTCACATTTGCATCCTTTATTTCATCCCTTGAATCATATTTTACATATATTGTAACAGCCCGGGTAAAAATTTGGATTTTTACCGGGACTGTAAAAGTCGTTATACAGTGATTTACCTTTGAATTTAATCTTGGGTAATTAATTCAAGGTAAATCGGGCATCTTTTTTTGAAACCGAGGTTTTTCCCGTGCTTGTGATTTTTCCGTGGATTTTACGGACCAAAGTTGGTATTTTTCGGGTTTCGGAATCCTCAGAAAAATCACACCAGAAATATAACTAAGGGGGTATCAATTATTTTCTGGTCCGGTCTGGACACGGCCCTACATAGTTGAGCCGCCTCAATTATGTAGGAGGCGCTTTTCTCCTGTGAAACATGTGATCTCCTGTGAACCCGTGATGCTCACCTGTGTTCTTTTTCTTTTTGCCTTTTCACCCTATAACCCAGGTCTTCTTCCTTTTGCCTGCAACCAGCCTCTCACGCCTTGATCTTTCTCCTTCCAGCAAAAACCCAAGACACAAACCAGTAAAAAAAAAGGTAACACAACCCGTTCCATCCCCTTCCTTCCTCCTCTCTTTTCTCCTTCTCCTACCCGCGACCCATGCCCGAGCCACCACCGTGCCGACCACACCTCCACCACAACACCACCACCTCTCCCTTCCCTTTCGCGCCACCCTTTCTCCTCTCCTTCCCCTTTCCTCTGCTCCTTGCCGACGTCGCTCCCGGGAGGCAAGAGGCAGGCCACCCAAGTTGTTCGCCGCCACCGTCGACCCCCACAACCACCCCTCGCCACCGCTACCATCACACGCTTCCATCCACGTCTCGCCTCGTCGCCGTCACTTGGAGATCGACCCGACGAAGCCGCCCGGACCCGTCCCTCCTCCTGCCGCAGTGTCGCACCTCCCCTGCTCGACCGCCACCCTCGCCTCCGTCGCCCTCCCGCCTGCACGCCGACCGTCGCCTCGCGTCGCCGTGTCGCTGCCGTCATGCTCAGCGAGGTGAGCAGACCCGGATGGGTTGACAGAGGGGTCGGGTTAGCCCGTTTCCATGGGCGGGTCACGCCTGGCCTGGTTGTTGGGCTGCTAGGCTGTGTGCTGGGCCTGCTACGCGGGCTTGTCCTTGGGCTCCTGCTTGGGCTTGAGTTGGCCTGTGTAGTGGATTGAGCCAGCATTGTTCGGCCTAGTCCGTTTAAAAAAGAAAAGATAACAATAAAAACTTATATATATATATTTAAAATTTGGAAAAATGGTATATGGAATATATATATTTTCTGAGAAATATAAATAAATTGTAATTTTGTAAATATAAACAAAGTAATTATCAAGTTATATTATTTTCAAGAAACAAAGGTAATTAAAGTATGAATTATATCCTTTGCAAAATTACTATATAGTAATTATTTTAGAAAAGTACACATATACTATAAATATTTTGGGAGTATAAGCATATGTTATATTTTCAGGAAAATATGTTATAGTAATTATATTTTTGGAGAAGTATAATTATTTTATATAAAAATTTTGAAAATATAAATATAAATACATATCTTTCGAGAAAAATTATTTTATGATAATTATATTTTTGGAAAATGATAAATATCTTCATAAAAATATTTTGAAATGAGTTTTACTAGAGTATTAAATACCGAAGTGATATTCAGATATATGTACGATATACTATTTTCGGAAAAAGAATTAATAACGGTAAATGATGATGATAAAGAAAATGCAACGTATTATGGCATATCAATTACTGTGCATCTTATATGAGCATATTTGTTATTTGTTATATAGGAGTCGATATCGAGCAGTTCCTGTGGAACCGGCTTCGGAACCTGTTGAGGATTCCATAACTAATAATCAGCTAAGGTGAGGATGGATTTCCTTCGATATATGCATATATTACTCGGTTGTTGTGTTTGATGATTGTTGCACTGTTGAGTGTTGCATTTGTTGTGGTTTGATTCGGGATGTTTATCCCAGTGCTTTGATTGATTTTGGGATGTTTATCCCCGTACAATGAGTTTTGGATGTTTATCTCTGAGTCTTTTTGGTATAAAGAATAATGGATTAAATAATAAAATGTGATAAGGAAGTCGATCCTCGGTTTTGGATTGGGATGTCTATCCCGGTGTTTTGGTTAGGGATGTTGATCCCTGAGATTTGGTTTTTGGATGATGATGATATAATTGTCATGTGGTTTGAGACTGTTTTGTGGTGGCCATGATCTGGGTTACTTGTGATGGGCATGTTGATGTCGGTTTGATTGGGATATTGATCCCTGAGATTTGTTATTGGGATGTTGATCATGGGTTCTTTTGATCTTGCACCAGGAATAGGTTGATAACTTGGTACGACCCTAGCTTATCCGTGATGGGGCCCGGAAAGATAAAATGGGAAATTGGATTTTTGTTTAAGTTTTTTTGGTCTTGGACCAGTTTTGGGTCTAGTCCTTTGGATTGGTATATTTTGGCTGTTATGCCTGTTTTCGACCTTGAGTATTTTATAGTGTTGCATATTGATTGTCTATCCATGGTTGGTGAGCACTCCGGACTCACCCCTCACCTGCGGGCTTTCATCCCGTAGGTTGAGTTATTTGTGGTTCAGGTATGATGCATTCCAGACAGGCTGCGGCGTTATCCCTCGGAGAGGACTCGGATCCATTAGTTTGCATCAGGTTTTTCATATGATGATATTGAGATTAAATGCTTCCGCTGTGCTATATTTTGGGTCCCCGGGCTCGGGTGACGTATTTTTGATATTGGGTCGATGGGCCGGATTTATGTGTCGATGTCCCCGAGATCTGGTGACGTGTATTTGATGTTGGGCCGTTATTTTTGATATTTACATTGTTTGTGCCACTTGTCGGCACTGTTGTTCGGTAGTTGCTGTTTGTCGGGTAAATATGGGTCGGGGTGTCTCATATATTGGTCGTGGAGGAGGAATCATCGAACAAAATGATTCCATACTACTTAAAAATTTGGCTTAGGATGAAATTGGAAAACTCACCTATCATAACCAAATACACGATTCCGAATCGAATTCAGATTAGTCGGGGTAAAGCTGAAACGAAACTAAAAAAATTGGCTTAGGATACCTGCCAAATTGTAATGTTTATATTCCTTTCATTGTCTGACACATTAGGATGCGGCACCGACAAGGACGACATTCATATTTTCAACTAGGTAGGCACCTAGTCGGATTTTGCTTCGAGGGGATGTATGATTGTAACAGCCCAGGTAAAAATTTCATTTTTGCCGGGACTGCTTAAGTTAATTTACAGTAATTACCAATGATTTTAATCTTGGGTAATTAAATTATGGTAAATCGAGCATTGGATTAAGAAACCGAGCCTTGTCCCACGTACGGAATTTTTCTGCGGATTTTGCGGACCAAAGTTGGAATTTTTCGGGTCCAGGAATCTTCAAAAAAGTCGGGTTTACCCTCGAGTTAACGGACCAGAAATAAAGATAAGTGGGTATTTTGGATACTTTCTAGTCCAGGCGGGTCACACTTCACATGCAGCATAGTAACTGCATAATTGAAGCTCAATTATTCAGCCGCCTCTTTCTGTTATGCCTGTGATTAACCAGTATTTTGCTGCCTATTTAACCTCACCTCCTCTGCATGCCTTCGCACCATCATCACCAGCTTGACCCTGCAAACAAAGCAACCCATTATTCACAACCCAGTAGAAAAACTAGAACCAGAGAAAAAAAAAAAAAACAAACAAGGCACGTCACCGTTTTGAGCAACCCATCACCCATCTCTTTTCTCCTTTCATTTTCTTCTTCTCGTCCTTGCCGTGAACCACCGGCCAAGCCTCGCCACCACTCGCCACCACCACCATCTTCAGCTTCCTCGCTCGCCTCCACTGTCGCCATGCCTCGCTCATCGCCACCACGACGCTGTCCAGAGGAGACAACCCGACGAGCAAACAGACGGACCGCCTCCTCCCTTTGCTCGCCGACACTATAGCAGGATGCGCCAACAGCCGCCGCCTCTGACGTCACAACCGCGCCACGCTCCTCCTGTCGCGATCTCCTCTACGCCACTCGTGCCGCCGTCGTCGTCTGCAGGCCGAGGTGAGCAGACCGCGATGTGGGCAGTCGGGTTGAGGTGACCCGTTTAGCAGCCGGGTGAAGGGTTCGGGTCGCGTCAACAGGCCATTAACCGGGCCTTGGTTGGGCTTTGACCTGGGCCTAGCCTTGGTTGGGGCTGGGTTTTGGATGTGGGTTGGACACATAGGCCTAGCCCGAATTAAAAAAAAAAAGAAAAGAAAGAATAATAATTTGGAAAAGGAATTTTGGGAAGGAAAATATAATTATGGAATTAATGAAAAATATAAATTTTAGAGAAGTATATGGTATATGAAAAATAATTTTAGGAAAATATATATATGGTAAATAATAATTATTTTAAGGAAATAATTTTGGAAAGGATATTATCAAGGTAATAAAATACCGGAATAATATCCGGGTATAGGTATAAGTATAGTATGGTATTTTGACACTTGAAATAAATGGTGAATGATGATGATAATGGAAAATTAACCCGGGGAAGTAACCGAGACGAGTCAGTATTTATTTTTCGGTACACAATATTAGCATGGGATTTGCATATCATCTTATGTGTGCATATTATTTGATTGATATAGGAGCTGGTAACGAACAGTTTGCTGAGGAACCGGACTTGGAGTCTATTGGACATTTCCATAATTGAGTAATCGGCTAAGGTGAGGATGGATAACCCTTGTTAGGTTTCCCGTAATACTGTGTATGCTTTGTTGTTTGATTGAACTGCTGAGATATTGATCGTTGGTTATTTGACTGTTGTGGTTACTGCTGTTGTGATTGTTGGACTGTGTTGTTGATACCTGGATATTGTGTTGAGTTTGATGTTGGACAATTGACTGTGGATAATTGAGGAAAGGATAATGGAAATTGGAAATTGAATTGAGATGATGATATAATTGTCACATGGAAAGTAATGGTACGACCCGATGGTTTGAAAATTAATTTTGGGATGCTATGGTTGGTTACCTGGTTTGGTTACTTGGTTTGGTTGGCATGTCGATGCCTGAGGTTGGGGTATACTGAATACCCAGTGGTTCAGATATACCGAATATCCTGTTGGCATGTCGATGCCTGAGGTTGGGGTATACCGAATACCCAGTGGTTCGGATATACTGAATATCCGGTTTTGGGTCATTGACCCGGTATGGTAAGATTTGGTATGGTTCTTTGACTTGGCATCCGGAATTAATTGATAACCAGGTACGACCCTAGCTTATCCGTGACGGGGCCCGGAAAGATAAAATTGGAAATGGATTTTTGATTTAGTCTTTTTGGTCTTGGACCGGTTTTGGGTCGAGTATTTGGTTTGGCTGTTGTGCCTGTTTTTGACTTGAGTAATTACTGTGTTGCATATTGATTGTCTATCCTTCGTCGGTGAGCACTTCGGACTCACCCCTCACCTGTTGGCTTTCATCCCGTAGGATGAGTTATTTGTGGTACAGGTTTGGTGCGTTCCAGACAGGCTGCAGCGTTATCCCTTGGACAGGACTCGGATCCATAGTTTGCATCAGTGTCGCATACAGTGTCTTTGTGAGTTATTAAGTCTTCCGCTGTGTATTATTTTTGCTATTGTTGGGCCATTGAGCCGGTTATATTGTTATTTATGATTTCTATTTTTGGCTATTGAGCCCTGGTTTCTGTTGTATACACTGTATGCTGGGCTTGGTTTGGTTGGGTCGTCACAGTTCTGGCACGTATTTACTGTGTACGGTAAATACGGGTCGGGGCGTTTCAATGATTCATGTTAATTTAGTGTGCTTAAATAGGATAATCATTTCCTTATATTAGTTATTTATTTATTTTGGTTTCCCATCCAATATCCGGAGTTTTGCCCCTACTAATCCGGATTCGACCCGGGTCGTGCACTTGGGTATGGTGGTTGAGTCTCCCAATGGGGATTTTGTGCGTACACGAAGACTCTATTAGTTATTTACTTTAGTCTCTTAAACGATTTTCTATTGTTAAATTTGGTAAAATTGAGAAAAATAGTTTTAAGTAAAAAATTAAAATGTTAAATACCAACATAACTTAAAAATATGGATGATTATTCCCTCACAAAAGCAAAAATAGCAAAAAAAAATCATATTTAATTTGATGTTGCAAACGACCAATCACCTATTATTATTATTATAGTATTTGAACTTCATAAGAAATTACTTATGCCCTTTATTTAAATAAATTATATTTTGAAAAAATAGTATATGATCTTGCAAGAAAAGGATAAAGCTAAAAAAAATTATAATGTTGCTTTCATGGGAAGTTGTTTTCCTAGCATTCAAATTTAGTTTAATTTTTTCATTTTAAAAATCTGTACAATTAAAACGCATGATATTTAAGTTTTGAAATTTAATATTAATATAACTTCAATATATATATATTTATTCTCTCATAAAAGAAAAGATAAATTCTTTTCATATTTAATTTAACCTTGCTAGTTACTAATTATTGTAAAGTAATTACTTAAACTCTCTATTTAAATAAATTACATTTTGAGAAAAATGATTTATTGTAACAGCCCGGGTAAAATTTTTGATTTTTACCGGGACTGTAGAAGTCTTTTTACCGTGATTTACTGTTGAATTAATCTTGGGTAATTAATTCAAGGTAAATCGGGAGTTGCTTTTCGAAACCGAGGGTTTTCCCGCGCTCGAGATTTTCCCGTGAATTTTTCGGAACTAAGTTGGTATTTTTTGGGTTTCGGAATTTCTCGGAAAATCACACCGGAAAATAACTAAGGAGGTATCTGTTATTTTCTGGTCCGAATCAGACTCGCCTGTAATACAGACGGATTTGCATTATTTGAACCTCACAAGACTAATAGTAGATTTAAAGTTATAAAGAGGAGGAGGCAGCCGGAACCGGGTGAGAAAGGAGAAGAAAAAAAAAAAGAAAGAGAGAAAAAGAAAAGGGAGAGGAAAAAGAAAAGAGAGAAAAAAAAAGAGAGAAAAGAAAAAAAAGAGAGAGAAAAAGGAAAAAGAGAAAAAGAAAAAAAAAAGAAAAAGAAAAATCGGGAGAAGGAAGAAACAGAGAGAAAAAAAAAGAGAGAAAAAAAATAAAACAGAAAATGAAAAAAAAGAGAAGGAAAATCAGAAAAATCAAAGGAAAAGAAAAGAAAAGAAAAGCAGAAAATAAGGAAAAAAGGAAAAAAAAAACCCGATGAACAGTTGGTCACCTTCTCCCCCGCCTCAGCACTGTTCACGTGCCGCCGTTCCAGGCCGCCGTTCGCTGCACCGCCGCCACCAGAAGCTTCCTCACGACGTGGCGACCTCGACCTCACCGCCACCGCTCGACGCCGCTGCGAGACGCGCCGTCCACGAGCGTCAACCCGAGGACAGACCCGACGGATCCAGCTCTTCGGCGTCTCCCGCCTCCTGCTGGCGTTGCAGCGCTGGTTTTCCGCCGCCCTCGCGCCGCCCTTCGTCCGCCGCAGATGTTGTTGTGGTCGCTCGCCCTTCCCCGCGCCTGCCCTCGCACCGCCAGCGTCGAACCCGAGGTGAGCAACCCGATTTCTTCAAGGATCCGTCCGATTGTATCCGGGTCGCGTTTGACCCGTCGTGTTTCTGGGTTGTCTCGTTTGGGTTGGGCTGGATTTGTGTTGGGCCGGGTCTTGGGCGCGGGCCTGCTGCCTTGGTCTGGGCCGACACTATTCAAGCCCAGTCCGTTTTAATTTAAAAAAAAAACTATATTATTATATATTTATTTATTTACAATCTGATATATATATTTTGGAAAAAAAATTATATAGTTATTTTGAGTAAATTACTGCCAATTTAACTCTGGTATTTGTGTTAAAATATAAATATATTTACTTGGTTAAATAATTAAGTTTGGTTTTGGAAAACCATTTTTAATTGGAAAAATATATATTTACCTTGAGAATAATTTCTGGAAATTTAATATATGTATTATTTTCGTCTGAAAAATTATGATTTTGTTATCTGTATATAAATATGTATTTTGGAAATTAAAGTTAATTATATTTTATGTTGGAAAATTAAATTGTATATGTATTTAGAAAAAGATAAATACTATATATATTTTCTGAAAATTATAAATAGGTTATTATTTTTCTGGAAAAATATGATGATTATTATTTTGGAATTATACTTATTTTATGAAGTATTTTGAATATAATTTTAATTAAAATGTAGTACCGAAATTATATTCGGATATACGTATGGTTAAATATTTTCGATAAATGATAATAATAAGGAATAAGTAACCGGGATGGGTAATTACGTAGTATTGGCATCATTGCATACCGAATATGTGCATTTATGTGTATGTATGATTTTGTGTATAGGTTTGGATATCGGGCAGTTTCCCGAGGAGCCGGCGTCGGACCGGTCATTATTTCCGAAGTTGAGTAATCGGCCAAGGTGAGGATGGATTTCCTTCAATATGTGCCTTATTACTCGGTTATCGTGTTTGTTGATATTTGCATGTAGCATTGTTGTGGTTTGTTGTCGGGATGTTAATCCCGTGGTCTTGATTGTTGTCGGGATGTTTATCCCAGTATTTGGTATTTTGGATGTTTATCCTTGAGTCGTTTTGACACTGAATAAATGGTATAATTAACGAATTGTGACGAGGATGTCGATCCTTGGGATTTTGGTTAGGGATGTCGATCCCTGCGTTTTGATATTGTCGACGGTAATATAATTGTCACGTGGTAAGTAGAGGTACGACCGGATGGTTAGAGACTGTTTTGTGGTGGCCATGATCTGGGTTCGTGTGATAAGCATGTCTATGCTTGGGATGTCTATCCCGGTTTGTTATTTTTGGGATGTCTATCCCTGGGTTCTTTTTGATCTGGCACCAGGAATAGGTTGATAACCTGTTACGACCCTAGCTTATCCGTGACGGGGCCAGGAAAGATAAAAATTGGATAATTGATTTTATTTGAGTCTTCTTGGTCTTGGACCGATTTTGGGCCGGGTCTTTTGGTTTGGTTGACCTTGAGTAATTTTTAGTGTCCATATTAATCGTCTTTCCATTGTCGTGAGCACTTCGGACTCACCCCTCAGCTGCGGGCTTTCATCCCGTAGGTTGAGTTGTTTCATGTACAGGCTTGGTGCATTCCAGACAGGCTGCAGCGTTATCCCTTGGACAGGGCTCGGATCCATAGTTTGCATATATGCATACAGTGTTAGTGAGTCTTTAAGTCTTCCGCTGTGCACTGCTTTTGTTATTGTTGGGCCATTGGGCCAGCTATGATATTTTATTGTTGGGCCGTTGGGCCGAGTTATTATTGTATACACTGTATGCTTGGGTTTATTTGGTTGGGTTGTCACAGTTCCGGCTCGTGTTTACTGTGTACGGTAAATTCGGGTCGGGCGCTTCATTTTGGTAGCGGAGCGGGCGTTAGGTCTTGTTGGGCAGTCTTTGTGTGTTTATTGTCTTGTTTGCATAGTTCGCTCCAGTTGTTTATTATTTTATACCATTTAGTTAGTGCATTATGGATCCAGTCAAGGGACGCCAGCTGTCGCAGAGCATACACATATGAGGTAAATGATGCCATAATAAGCGAAAATGCAAATATTAATAATAATATTGATAATTTCATTACAAAGGGAAAATATTACATGATATTTTATAAAAAGGGAAATATTACATTGATTTTTAATATTTTATAAAAATAAAAATACATTTAACTATTCGGAACGACGTTGACACGGAAGCTGTTTGGATCGCTGTTGATGTTGACCGTGACCCTGTCGCTCCACGAGAACCACATGCCGCCTCTGTCGCGTTGGCCAGGAATCTCGAACCGGTTAGCTTGAGGGAATCGGAGTGGAATCAGACCGTGATTGTCTCGTGGTTGCCATTGCGTCTCCGTCAGAAGAACCATGTTGGGCTTGTACTGGTTCTTCAAGTCCCTCAGAGTACGCGAGAACTCCTGGGCACGCCTTGCAACTCCTCTGCAGTTCCACACCAGCAGTCGTGCCTTTGGCCAAGTTGGAGGTAGCCGAGTCATTCTGGGCATGCTCTGGGCTGTCATCGAGAGCTGGTAGTAGGCACCTTGCTCCACAGTTTGGCAAGTGGACTCCAGGTTGAACTCTTGTAGCTTCTCGGAGATGAAGAACATCACGGAGTTTGCCGATCCGTAGTATGAGGTCCTCAGTGTCCCGTGGTCCTCTAGGAAGAACACCTCTTCCATGGGAGTGACGAAGAATCTTGAGGAGTAGAGCTCGTCGACAAAGACCAGGCGTGGCATCCTGCCGAGCTCGTTAGGTAGTTCCTCAGCACGTTCGTTGACCATGCTGTACGCCAGACGGTTCCTCCTGCCAAGGTTGGCACCTTCGACGAAGAAGACTGATGAAGGAGCAGGCATCGTATTTGGTCGAGTGGGTATTTTGTTTTTGGAGCGTTGTGTTTTATTTTTCTGAGCGTTGTTTGCTTTTAAATGCTTTTGATGATTTACACATCACCGCTCCTTCTTTTATACTCTTATGGGGAGCGTGATTACCGCTTTTGATTTTCAAGATTTTGATTTTGAATTTTACTGTTGCTTTCATTTATTGCTTAGTTACTTCACGCGTTTTTCGGACCAATGCCAGAGTTTTTCAAGCTTTTCCTAACTCATGATTTTCTTTCGCTCTGGCTACCTTGTCTTTTGTTTTTATGGTCTTACTATATTTTCTTGCATCTTTTATCACTTGCATCCGTGACCGTTGAGGCCAGATGGATGGGACCGTAACTCGAGTAGAGTGCATGTGCGACGAGTTCACAGCTGTTCGGACATCGTGGAGAGATACGAGACTCGACAGACGTTTTTGGCTTATGCGGACAATTGTGAACAAGTGGGTAACGTGTCTTTCGAGGGATACAGGACGTTCCCGTGATCATCGCCTTGCCAGTTATCGGATATCTTCTTCACGAAGTTAACAGACGTCACCGTTAGCTGTACGTGTCACGTTTCGTGATTCGAGGGTGTTTTCGTCCGATACGAGCACCGTTCATGACAATATATTTTGTTTTAATTTCTTTTTGTTTTGATTTTGTTAAACGAGTTTGTTTTTAATTTTCTTACATTTGATTTTATATTCTTATGGTTGATTTTTATTTTACTTTGAGATGTTTTATTTTTCCATTTAACATAAGATTTTATAACATAAGAGAGTTTTGATTTTAAAAGGAAATTTATTTTATTTATTTCATAAAGGATTACAACAGGAGAAGAGTACTCTACGGAGCTACTTGCTTCTCTAGATCTTTTACAAGATTTTTGACATTTTGCATGTGCGGGAACAGTTCCGCGCACGCCAGCTCGATCTGCGCCACCGCCGAGCTGATCTTCTTCAGCGAGAAGTTCAGTTGCGTCAGCTTCTGTTGCGGAGTGCTGCTCTCAGCTACCGCCTTGCCTTTCTTGTCATCAGCTTTCTTAGAGACTCGTTTCTTTCGTCGTTTTGGGGAAACGACCATGTGCTCCTTCAGGCCGATGATTTTGGTTTTGAACCGCTTCTTGGGAGGTTCTTCATCGGAGCTTGTCGGGAAGGCATTGCCACCGATGTAGCTGTTGTTCTCAGAGTCTGAGGTTGTTTGAGATCGGAGTGGAGAGTCCATGACTGTGTGTGAGTATGCCGGTCATGAGGTTTGGTATTTATAAGCGGACGAGATGTCGCTTAAGGGTATAAGCGGTATCTCGGGTTGAGGTTGGACACCTGGCAGAGTGTGCCAGAAGCTTATCGTGGTAGGACCCACGGATAAGACGGAATTTCGGGGACGAAATTCTTTTTAAGGTGGGTAGACTGTAACAGCCCGGGTAAAATTTTTGATTTTTACCGGGACTGTAGAAGTGTTTTTACCGTGATTTACTGTTGAATTAATCTTGGGTAATTAATTCAAGGTAAATCAGGAGTTGTTTTTCGAAACCGAGGGTTTTCCCGCGCTCGAGATTTTCCCGTGAATTTTTCGGAACTAAGTTGGTATTTTTTGGGTTTCGGAATTTCTCGGAAAATCACACCGGAAAATAACTAAGGAGGTATCTGTTATTTTCTGGTCCGGATCGGACTCGCCCATAATACAGACGGATTTGCATTATTTGAACCTCACAAGACTAATAGTAGATTTAAAGTTATAAAGAGGAGGAGGCAGCCGGAACCGGGTGAGAAAGGAGAAGAAAAAAAAAGAAAGAGAGAAAAAGAAAAGGGAGAGGAAAAAGAAAAGAGAGAAAAAAAAGAGAGAAAAGAAAAAAAAAAGAGAGAAAAAGGAAAAAGAGAAAAAGAAAAAAAAGAAAAAGAAAAATCAGGAGAAGGAAGAAACAGAGAGAAAAAAAAAGAGAGAAAAAAATAAAACAGAAAATGAAAAAAAAGAGAAGGAAAATCAGAAAAATCAAAGGAAAAGAAAAAAAAAAGAAAAGCAGAAAATAAGGAAAAAAGGAAAAAAAAAAACCCGATGAACAGTTGGTCACCTTCTCCCCCGCCTCAGCACTGTTCACGTGCCGCCGTTCCAGACTGCCGTTCGCTGCGCCGCCGCCACCAGAAGCTTCCTCACGACGTGGTGACCTCGACCTCACCGCCACCGCTCGACGCCGCTGCGAGACGCGCCGTCCAGGAGCGTCAACCCGAGGACAGACCCGACGGATCCAGCTCTTCGGCGTCTCCCGCCTCCTGCCGGCGTTGCAGCGCTGGTTTTCCGCCGCCCTTCGTCCGTCGCAGATGTTGTTGTGGTCGCTCGCCCTTCCCCGCGCCTGCCGTCGCACCGCCAGCGTCGAACCCGAGGTGAGCAACCCGATTTCTTCAAGGATCCGTCCGATTGTATCCGGGTCGCGTTTGACCCGTCGTGTTTCTGGGTTGTCTCGTTTGGGTTGGGCTGGATTTGTGTTGGGCCGGGTCTTGGGCGCGGGCCTGTGCTACGGGCCTGCTGCCTTGGTCTGGGCCGACACTATTCAAGCCCAGTCCGTTTTAATTTTTAAAAAAACTATATTAATATATATTTATTTATTTACAATCTGATATATATATTTTGGAAAAAAAATTATATAGTTATTTTGAGTAAATTACTGCCAATTTAACTCTGGTATTTGTGTTAAAATATAAATATATTTACTTGGTTAAATAATTAAGTTTGGTTTTGGAAAACCATTTTTAATTGGAAAAATATATGTTTACCTTGAGAATAATTTCTGGAAATTTAATATATGTATTATTTTCGTCTGAAAAATTATGATTTTGTTATCTGTATATAAATATGTATTTTGGAAATTAAAGTTAATTATATTTTGTGTTGGAAAATTAAATTGTATATGTATTTAGAAAAAGATAAATACTATATATATTTTCTGAAAATTATAAATAGGTTATTATTTTTCTGGAAAAATATGATGATTATTATTTTGGAATTATACTTATTTTATGAAGTATTTTGAA
>JAKUCV010002209.1:4480-52917 GCA_028386065.3 Turnera subulata | reverse complement strand
GGGATGTCTATCCCTGGGTTCTTTTTGATCTGGCACCAGGAACAGGTTGATAACCTGGTACGACCCTAGCTTATCCGTGACGGGGCCCGGAAAGATAAAAATTGGATAATTGATTTTATTTGAGTCTTCTTGGTCTTGGACCGATTTTGGGTCGGGTCTTTTGGTTTGGTTGACCTTGAGTAATTTTTAGTGTCCATATTAATCGTCTTTCCATTGTCGTGAGCACTTCGGACTCACTCCTCACCTGCGGGCTTTCATCCCGTAGGTTGAGTTGTTTCATGTACAGGCTTGGTGCATTCCAGACAGGCTGCAGCGTTATCCCTTGGACAGGGCTCGGATCCATAGTTTGCATATATGCATACAGTGTTAGTGAGTCTTTAAGTCTTCCGCTGTGCACTGCTTTTGTTATTGTTGGGCCACTGGGCCAGTTATGATATTTTATTGTTGGGCCGTTAGGCCGAGTTATTATTGTATACACTGTATGCTTGGGTTTATTTGGTTAAGTTGTCACAGTTCCGGCTCGTGTTTACTGTGTACGGTAAATTCGGGTCGGGGCGCTTCATTTATAATCTTAGATGAAAAAGATAGTTAAAAAAATTCAAGCTGTAGCTTATACTAAGATGAAATAATATTTTGATATAGTAAGTCAACTTCTAAAATTTAATAAACAACCTTAAAATACAATAGTTTAATATGAACAAATTGACAATTCAACCTTGAAATTGTATAATCTCTAAAACACATAGGCTGTCCTGAAACTTTAATTTAAACGAGGAACATTATTATTGACAAAAGAAAATATAATACCTATTCACAAATATTACCATTATAAACTACTTGTCTTTCAAATAATTTTTAATATTATATACATAAAAAAAAACTAAATAAAGGTGTTCTACTATACCAAATATTAAATTAGTTTATCATTCTTTTTTTTTTTGAAATTGCTTTATCATTCAATCATCAATACCTAATTACATCAAATACCATTATAAAAAATGAATATGTAATTACATTAAATACAATAAGGGAGAGCACCATGCCATAACCAACATAATGGAGTGAACTATTTGATATTTTATATTTGCTACAAAATGAACAACTTCTTATACAACAAAGTAAAAGTAAAAAAATAAAAAATATTGCGTGCCTTTTAATTAAGAACAAGAAGAAGAAGAAAAAAAGAGTTGTGAGAGGACACACAAAATGGAAACATGGGGCGTGGACTAATATTGTTGCAGCCAAAGACTCTTTTCTTCGCTCCACATTAAGCAATTAAATTAAATTAGAAGCCGAGGATCCCTCTTAGTAGTACGGAATTACCGGAGGGGGTGGAGAAGCGTAGGATACTCCAACGACTGGTGGCAGTGGCGTGTTATCAACTGGCGGCGGTGGTGGAGGTGGCGGTGGAGGTGGAGGGGGTGATGAATATGAATATTGGGTGGGTGGAGGAGGACTATGGGGAATAGATGGTGGTGGATACTGCCAATGCTGCTCAGGTGGAGGTGGGGATGGGTGTGAGTGATGGTAGCTTGGTGGAGGTGGGGATGGGTGTGAGTGATGATAGCTTGGAGGAGGTGGGGATGGGTGTGAGTGGTGGTAGCTTGGAGGAGGTGGGGACGGAGGCGGCGGCGATTCTGGAGTGACACATCCAGTTGATGGAGGAGGCGGCGGCGGCGGCGGGGAGCTTACTGTTGTGGGTGGGTGATAGGGTACCGGTGATGGAGCGGGGGCAGCAGCTGGCTGAGTTGGGGGAGGAGAGTGAGTGTACACATGTGGCGGAGGGGGAGGGTAAGTATGATGATAACTTGGTGGTGGAACCTCAGGTGCTGTGTAGGGAGGAGGGGGTGGTGGGGTTACCTGGCTGTAAGGAGGAGGTGAGTAGTGCTGGGCGGATGGAGGAGGAGAAGGTTGAGACCACTGGGTAGGTGGAGGGGGAGAATGTTTAGGCGGGGAAGGAGAGTGGTGGAGAGGTGGTGGAGGAGCTTGATGCGTACCGGGCAATACCTTACTAGTAGGAGGAGGAGGCGGAGGTGGAAGGTGGGGGTTGGATGATCCTCCTTGAGATGGTGGCGAGGGGAGGGGATGGGAAGAGGAAGTGGGAGGAGGCGGAGGGTGTGATCTGGAGGAAGATGAAGACTTAGAGGGAGGAGGAGGTGCTTGGAATGGAGTAGGGGATGGAGGAGATGCTGGTGCTGTTGTTGGTGCTGGAGGAGCTTTGGTGGAGGATGGGGGCGGAGGTCTCACAACGGGCCTCCTGGGAGTGGAAGGCTTTGGTGCCGGTGGTGTACCCAGGATAGGACGTTTCCTCGGCGCCGCCGGGGTAGCACCGCATTTGAAGCTGGAGCAGTCAACTGGGCGGGCAGCAGGGGAGGAGCATTCCCTGGGAGATCTCTGGTTGGGCTTCCCAGCGATACAGTTGTTGGACCCGTTGACAGCCACATTGCCTCCAATGGCGGAGCAGACGGGTGCCTCTCCGGTGAAATAGTTATAAGAATACGTGAAGTTCTGGAGGTTGGGGAGCTGGCAGACAGCAGCAGGAATGACGCCGGTGAAGCGGTTGTGAGCAACGTCGAGTTGCTCCAGTCTCTTCATGTTGCCAATGGAAGAAGGCAGCGATCCCTGTAGAGAGTTGAAGCTGACATCAAAGACAGTAAGCGAGCGGAGGGCGCCGATTTCGGAGGGCAAGCAGCCGGTGAGGTTGTCGTTCATGAGGATGATCTCGTCAAGAGTAGAAGCCATGTTAGAAATGGAGGAAGGGATGCAACCGCCCAGGTTGTTGTTGGCGAAGACGAGGACGGAAACAGGGGAGTTGCCAAGATTGGGAGGGATCCCGAACTGGAAGCGGTTATCGTTGAGGAAAATAGCATCAAGTGGCCTGTCAAAGAGCTTGGAAGGCACGGGGCCTTCGAACTCGTTGAAGCGCAGATCCAAGTACTTGAGCGACGGCAACGACAGCACCACCTTCGGGAACGTCCCAACAAAGCGGTTATTACTCAGGTCAAGCTCGTGCAGCAGCTTCATCCTCCTGAAGCTGCGGGGCACCACCCCGCAGAAGCGGTTGGAGTTGAGGTGGAACAGCGCCAGATCCGTCAGCCGCCCGAGCTCGGAGGGGAGGTAGCCCGCAATGTCGGCGTGGTTGAGGTCGATCCCGGCGACCACCCTGGTCTTCTTGTCCTTCGGAGATGGTGCGCAGAACACACCCATGTAGGAGCACACGTCCGCCCCATTCCAGTTGTCGGTGAAGTTGAAAGGGTCGGAGAAGATGGACTGCTTCCATGCTTGCAAGGCAATGTAGGCTTCCCGGATCCTGGGGTTCTCGAAGACCAGCTTTGGATCTACTTCCACCCCTTCATCTCCATCTTCCTCGCCTGCCTGCAACCCCCGGGTGGAAACAAGCAACACCCCTATGATTATCAACACAGACCACCGAGTGGGAGAAGACATTGATTAGTTTCTGTTAGCTTTTGGTGTTTTTGGAACTTTAGAGAGGAGGAGGAGGAGGAGAATGTGGCCAGGCTTGAAAGAAACTATAGTCACATGAAGAAGAAGAAGAACAGCGAGGAGGAGGAGGAGGAGGAGGAGGAGGAGGAGAGAGTGTCCTGTGTCATATGGGATGATACCCTTTGCCCACCTCTCCCTCCCATGCTTTGTTTTTATAAACCCTGTTTTTTTTTTTCAAGCCTTTCTGTTTCCCACACTTTATTTTTACCCTTCCTGTCCCACTTCAACTTAATTGATTCATAATTGGGTTCTTAAGTTTACTAATCCTCCAAGTTTTATTGCATTAATTTGTTGCCCCTGTGGGCCGACTCAAAGTTAACAGGGTAGGTGGAGCATTCAAAACCTGCAACGCAATACCAAATCATTACATGCTGGCACGTCTGGGACAAATCTTATATCGTAGTAGTAGAAAGAGAGATCACAAGCTTTGCAATCCTTGCATAGACCCTGCCCTTTCTGGTCTACTGTGTTAATACTCATGTGAATATGTGATTGTTGACTGGTACACCTTATGTTCTTGGGGAACGTGACTTCCGCTGTGTCCTCTTTTGTCTTTTTTTTTTCCCTCTGCTATACATTTTTGTTTTACCAGCATCAAGTTTCTGGTAATTTAATACCAACAAGAAAAACTCCATTACTCTTCCTCTTTTGTAAGGATATCCCTATAGAACATAGGACAATTCTTAGGTTTTTCTTGATTGGTAAAATGTACCACCATTTTCTTTCTCTTTTCCTTTGCTTTTGGAGGACGGGTTAATCGACCCTTTTGAATCAGTTAATTATCAGATGGACAAAAGTTAAACACTATCTTTCTAACTGATCCCTTTTTTCATATGGTATTAAACAATGTTGAATTCACAAAGCTAACGCGTTGAAGGTGCATACATCCCATTGATTGGAACAAACCCGAACAAGTCATCAATCAAGAAAGATGCGCCGCCTATAAAATTTGCTTAACACATGCTAGTGCACTGGATGAAGCATGATCATGCTCAAAAGGGCCAAAAACAAAAGCAGAAAAAGATGAAATATGATTGAGCGTATTAAATCATAGCAGATATCGGTGGTCGCCAACACAATACTCATTGACATTATTTCTCTCCTCTCTCTCTCTCCGCGAGTAAACTACACATTAATTATGTCACTCGAAATCCCTAGTCTGAATGATCCAAAAGAGTATTTTCTCCCTAAATAACTGTTGTTTAAAGATTTTTTACATTAAAAATAATTAAATCATTGAAAAAGTTATTCATGAGAAAAATTTTATTTGCTAAATCATTTTATGATCCTATTAATGAATGATGGAAATATAATCATATAAATAAGCAACTAAAAACTATTACCATTTATTAAGCCACTATTATTTTATAACAAAACACATGGCGTGGGCCAACTTCAATGGTGGAAAAGAATGAATAATGCAAAGTAAAACAGTGTCTAATTCATAGATCATAGAGTTTAAGCATAGCTTGAACATGGGATTTTATGACTGAAAATGATATTGTTAAACATCCAAAATGTCAACAGAAGAGTAGATATCTAATGTATGTGTAATATATTCTGATTAAGACAACGAATTAAAATAAAATAAAAGGAGGAAAGGATGATTAGCATGAGTCTGTAGGTACTAAGTACAAGTATGGAAGAAAAGAACCAGGGGGAAGGCATTTAGTGGGAGGCAGATCTAAGATAAAAGTTGGAAACCTATTAGTTGGCGAGAGGACAGGAGATTGAAGTATGGGTCCCACTAATACACTGTCTGCACGATCTTTTAGGGTTTCTTCTTTTTTTTTTTTTCATCCCAATCAGTCATCAGAATCTTGTCCTGTTCTTTCTTTTCATTAAAATTGTTTGAAAAATGAAAAAACGCGTCCTCTGAATGAAATAATGAATTGTTCTCTCCCTCCCTCTTATCTCTCTCTCGACTTTTTTGCTGTATTTTTTTTCCAGTTTGAAATTGGATGATTGGAGCACAAGGAGGACAACCCTGAATGGTCTGTGCGTCATTTATTACATTTATCTATTTGTTTTCAGAAACTTATGGAGTAATTTAATAGAATAACTTTTGCTGTCTCCCATCCTCATGGTAACTTATGTATGTACTATGTATGAGTCTTAGAAAGTGCTGCATCAAGCTATTAGGGAGGGAGCATTTCAAATCTACTGGATAGTAATACTAATTTGAACTGAATTTTATAGTAAAACGAGTCGGACTTAATAGTAGTACTTGACCCATTAAGTTCGTGAGCTAATTAGTTCTTAGTTGAGTTTAAATTATCATATACACATTTAAGTCGGGGTTTAATCAAATTAATTTTCCTTAACGAGTCGAGTCAATATTGCAAATACTCAACGACTCAGTTTGTTTAGAATTAGACCCTTTTTTAGGCCTTAGAGATGATGCAATATTTACTTACTTTTGGAAATGTGTTTTGAAGGGTTTGGTCGGTTCCTTTGCTTGGTTTGTAGTTTTCGTTTTTGACCTATTATTATTATCTATCTACCCACTCATCATCGGTCATCAGCTACTACAAACAACTACTCTCTCCTCTCCTGCCTGCCCCGCAATTCGTGGAGCCCAACAACGTTCTTTTGTCTCCATTTCTCTAGTTCCTTAACATCATTGTCGTCAATCACATCAAGAAACACACCCTTAATCCTTCTTTTCCCCCATTTAATTTGGTATGATTGTCGATTTGTCTCTCTACCTCTTCGTTTTTTTTCCACATCACAATTTAGTTCTAGCGTGCTGTTCTGTATACGACGACGTAGCTTAAGCTTATGTTGTGTGAGCTCTTTTTTTTTTTTGGTGGGGAAGGAGAGGAAACACAACATGTGACCTCGCCATACTTGGGACGCGGTTTTTCGTCATTTGATCTGTTTGGTTGAAAATGTTTTATTTTGTTTTCATAGGGACAACATACACTTTTTTACCTCATAAAATTTAAAAATGACCTTATTTCTTTTTTTATTTTCTCATCATTGCAAACCATTCATCGAAATCTGACTGGAAACTTTAGAAACTGAATCATCACTAGCTACATAATTGTTTTCGCGGTACAAACAATAGTTTCTCACAAATTTACATTTATCATCTCTGATAACTTGGATTTTGGGTCATCTATCCCAAATATAAAACTTCAACAATGGGTATAGGGTTGAGTTTGCTCTAATTATAATTTAGGCTTATTTTCTCCTTCAAATGTTACCCGTTTATCTTTTTCATTTGGGATGATTGATTTATCCGCCATAAGGACACGAAAAATGAATAACAACCATAATCTTTCGACCTTTCATATATGGAAATCGCCACCTCATGATGTTGCATGGGTACACATAACAAGTCGAACTCNTTTTTTTTTTTTTTTTTTTTTTTTCTTTTTCTGAGATCATTTAGATGCTTGTCAAAAGATCATGATGAACAAAGTACGTACTTCTCCTTTTTTTTTTTTTTCTTTTTCTGAGATCATTTAGATGCTTGTCAAAAGATCATGATGAACAAAGTACGTACAAAGAATGGAACATCATGAACCCATTGCATATCACTCTCACTAAGACCATACTGAACATCACGAACCCATTGCCTATCACTTTAGCATCTACAAAAGACCATACTTTGCCAAACCGTGGGTGAAGAGTGTTAGCCAGGACTTGGCAAAGAATTCCGGTGGAGATGGGATATGGCTTCATACTGCAGGAGGCGAAGAGCAAAAAGCCAACTTATAACTCAGCTACTAGAGCAGTAAAAAAGCCAGGCAGACGAGCACGACTACTAAAAAGTGTGATCCCTACCAATACCTATACAGTGATCAGTAAAATAAAAAGCAAATTGCACAGGAAGGGATCAAAATTTATTATCTGGTGGTACTGCGGCTGGGTAGAGCTTTACTTCGCCGACAACAAAGCCTATATTGTACAATCTTAAAAGCATTTAAGCAGAAACTGGCAAAGGCACCTCTCCTTTACAAGCAAAGACACTCCCATTTCCAGCATTAACAAATTTCTTTTCTCCTCTGTGCGGCCTCTATAAGTAAAGTGGTTTAAAGTGATTAAGCATTAATGTCATGTTAGGCAGGAGATAAAACTGATGCACCTCTCCTTCATGCGACCATTCCCCAAAAAAAGGGTTGCCCATTTCACAACTAGAACAAACAAGAAGCCAGGTTGCCCCTTGTGGACACTCGATGTCACTAGCGAATGAATTCATCTGGGGGTGCTTCTTCTGGAATCTGAAATAGAAGAAATAATAAAGGTTTAGAAATTAAGGTCTCAAATAGGCCGAAATTGACAAAGCATAAGGCTTTAGTCAACACTGCTAAACATTTTTTGCATACATGTCTGCCAGAACTAACAACAGTGATCAGATAACAGTGGACTTTGGAAGGGTGGTAGCCCTGGGTCTTGTTGTGTAACGTTGGTAAGAAAATTTGGTATTGATCAAGAATTACAAAAGCATGCGGTTCCATACAATCAATCATGTCTTTCTGCTAAAAAATTTCATTATCTCAATTTCTCATGAGCGACAACTCTATGCTAACAAACATGCTTTCCTTATTTCATGAACCTTTAGAAGTGATACAAGATCTTATTAAAACAGTGATAAAAGAGAAGCAAACTCTTTCACCTCTCCAGGAGTCCATTTATCTTTTAACCAGATACTTGCGTCCACTGAGCCACTCTTCTGTTGCTCATTATTTCTGAAGAATTACAAAAGGTAACGAGAAAGAGAAAAAGGTTAAAGACACTTACACAGAAAACTTCATGTTTCTTTTGAACTCTAACCATGAGAATATTTAAGGAATGAATTACATCAGAATACTCAGATCAAGTGTATGGAAATTGTAAGCATCAAGAAAATGAAAGGCAGTTGGAAAAACATGATAACGAAGATGCAACATTTGAATCTAAATTCAGCTGTAAATTAGAAAAAAGTTCTTGCAAGTCATGGAATTCAAATTATCAGGAAAATTAGAGAAGGCATAGACAAATTCAACCACATCAAATCTTGCATCAATGAAGAATGAAAGAATCAGGAACTCATAAATATTGATGATAATATTTTGCAATCAAAACATTTTGTCATGCAATCATTTAGATCTTCGCTTGGAAATAAGAAAACTTTTATTTCCTGCAATTTGGCCAAGCATTTGGAAACAATGCATGCATGAGTATACCCAATCCATAAGTATCAGCCAACCAACAAATCCCCATATACTTACACTAGCTCACTGATTCTTGTGGTTTGTTCAGCTGCACTAGAAGCTGCATAATGCTCAGTGGGAATCATAGGGTTCTGGACACCAGATGCATTGAGGTTTTGATTTGATAATGCTGAAGAAGAAAATGAATTCATTCCTGTGGTAACACCATTGTTGCCAAAGCCTGTCATATTGGAGACTAAAGTTTCAAATGCCTGGTTAGAACGGTGGCCACTGAATGAACCTATCATATGAATAAAAAATGAAAAGCAAGCACCGTGTAAAGTTACATGCACAACAAAAAAGGTAGGAATATACCAGAATTTGCATTTGGAAGCTGGCTGGGAGCAAATGCACTGGAAGTCAGACTGGTATTCGGAAAGGGGTTTACTTGCACAAAGGGATTATTTGATGGAGCAGGAGGCCTGACAAGAAAATGGCTCAACAAATCAGCAAAAAGCCAAAGCTGAGAATAAGATATCAAGAAACTAATAACTGATGAAGACCTATGCTTTCAAGACATATCTGAAAGTAAAACTTCTATGGAGAAAAGAGATTCTTGCCTTATTCCAAATGTACTTGAACTAGGGCTAGAATTTGTGAAGGGACTTGACTGCCCGAAGCTGTTATTATTAGATGGTGCAGAGGGCCTGAATAAAAGGAAAGAATTTTTCATCACGAAGACCAACAGGTTTATGCTCTAAAAATTTGTTTCAAATTTCAAATTAAAAACAATCAGGCACTACAACATTCAAGAAAAAGACTTGGCAGAAATTCAATAAAAGAAAAGACTAGTTCCTCTTTTCAACTCTCATGCTAAAACCCTAAAAAAAATCATGCACTACAACATTCAAGAAAAAGACTTGGCAGAAATTCAATAAAAGAAAAGACTAGTTCCTTGTTTCCAACCTCATGCTAAGAGATGCACCTAATTGACCAAAACTGGATACCGTTGGAGGGCCACCACTTTGACCATTAGCTGGAAAGGCATTAGGAGTGGCTACAGGAAATGGACCATGAGCGGCAAGATTTGAATTTGAACGAGCTTTGTACGGATTGCCGAGAAGGTTCTCAAATTCCATCAACTTTGAATTCAATAGATTTCTTTCTCTCTCAACCTGGAAAAAAATGTAACCACTGAATAAGGATAGCGAGAGTACAATTGACTTCTGTAGTCAGCTTTTCATTCTTGATTCTGATAACAGCTTTCTCAAATGACAAGGTACTTATTCTGATCTGGCTAACCATTAGTTTGAATTGCCTAGGGTCATCTTTGGCAGGAAAATGCCCAGTGCCTTCCTGTATGTGAGGAATTCTCTAGGGACTTTTGGTAATGGATGTACTATACTTGAGAGAAAACTTAGGAATACAATGGAAAAAATAAACACAAAATTTATGCTAAAATGATGATCATAACACATAAATGCTATATTACTTGAGCTTCTAATATTTTTTCAGGTAGATTGTAAAAGGGTAGATATATAACTTGTTATGGCTGGCTGTTAACATCTGTAACTTACACTATAAAGACACTTTGAAGGAAGGTTTTCAGTTCCTCTGAGTCCTAAGGAACCTAAAGGATCCAGCTTTTTAGCATCATAGATAAACAAAGGAAATTCAATGGGGCATCATGCTTCTGTGATTATCACCCCAGGCAGAATGCAAGATTCAAGGGAGATAAGAAAAGTAGAAGAAAAAAAAAAAAGACAAAAAGATTCAGTCATTGTTATAATGAAATTCAATTACACAGCTTCCGGAATCCTATAAGTGATCTACTGGCACACTTGAGTCTTGAATCTTATGGCTTTTTTTTTTGAATCTTATGCTTTCCTCATAGGCTCATAACTGCTAGTTTTCATATCGCCCTATTTATGCTGCTCTAGACGTTTTTCTTTCTCTGTCACCCACCGCAAGTAGGGATATCTTTGATTTCCTACCAAGTACCAATTCTAATTAACGATAAGAGTTTTAGTGACTGCAAATATGATATAAAGCCATTTCAAGTAATTGACAAGGAAGAAAACTGCTATGGTAGAAAAATTCTCTTACTAGCATGTTCAGTCACATGCCACCATAGGTATGATACGGTGATTTGATATATAAAAGTGGAGAGGTATGTTGTGCAATGTGGCAGAAACTCATTAGAATTCTGTTAAATTTAACCAAGGCGTCTTAGAATCTCTAGCAACACTGTATTCAGAATTTCTGAAGCATTAAGATTATACCACTGTTAGCATTGATTCTGCAACAGACCTTCCTGTGATTTGAGCATTTTTCAATTTCAGTTGCTTTTCTAAATAATAGAATCCTTTCAGTCTCAATTTTAGATTTTCCTGTCATTCTTCCAAGCCACAACCTCCCAAAAATTTAATTCATATGAATAAAAAATGATATTGCAAGAAGTTATACTATGTGGAACTCGATGACAGCAGAAATATAGGCTCGCACATAGTTTTAAGAAATGAATTCAAGCAACATCAGCAAATAGATATCTGCCACAGTTTCTTACAATTGATTGCAAGCTTAACCCACGCTTAGAATCTTCATATGCTGCAAACCGTAATTCTTCATAACTGATGTCACCCAAAATATCACAAGGACCACTGCATACAAAAAGGCAGATTCTCAAAAGAATGCATTGTAATGATTGGAACAGAGAAAATAAAGCTTTTAGACAACCTCATAGCTGGAACATGAAAAAAAAAATAATAGAATCGCGAAAAGAAGTACATGTGTTAGAGAACAAGGTACATTTGAGTTTGCTGCAGGAAATTAAATTATCAATAAATAAACTGGAAGCAATTACCAAATAAACGGTAAGCCACTGATCTATTAATATCTGACATACATGACCACATCAGAGTTTCTTTTATGCTGAGCATTTTCTGCATAACAAACTTCATAATATAACTCACACTCAGCTCATTAATAGGGCCCCTCAAACTAATTGAGACTAACTAAATGAATCTTTTCCTTTCCCATGGTGACAAATTGAGTGCCAAATGGTCATCATTTGTTGGCAAACTTTCAACTTTTGCACTTACAATGATTAGATCGAAAGCTTTTTCTATTAACAAAAAACTTGTTATAAGCAGTAAGTTAACACTTCACCTAATTGGATGAAACCAATCTCATGCATTGGTGATCCAATTGTATGCCAAAAATTATAACATTCTTCACATGTGCCATCTCTATTTTCCCAGATGTTCACTCATTTGCCTTTTCATCCTCTCTAGAGAATCCACTGATCCATCTTAATATGCTCATTTGAGTCGGATTTATTTCATGTACATGCTGCCTTGTCATTGCTCAAGGCTCGCTAGTGTTTTTGATCCCAAAGAGGGATTTTAGCTCATGCATTTATCCTTATTGATTACGATACTTTTCATTCCATTGATAACGTTTTCTCAAATGCAAGACTTCCTCTGTACCAATAGACCTTAGGGTGAAAAAGGCAAAGAAACCTCTAGTCCGAACAAAACCCAACTTTCTACAGTATATCCTTTTGATAAGTAGGAAAGTAATGACCATAACGTTAAACTTAGACATATTTTGCAAATCTTACTAATTCCTACAAATAGTTCATGAAACATTCAATAAGAGGAAATAAATGTAGCAGGGGCAATAAAGAAAACTAATTAGACATGCATTGTAAACGCAGTTGCCACCTTCACGAAAAGAATGAAGGAAATGCAAAGTCTGTAGGAGGGATGTAGTTAGGATGAGGAACATACTTTTTCAAATGACCATAACAGGTGAGCCTCCAATTTGGTCTCTCGCGCTGAAAATCTTCAGTGATCACGGATTTGCAGGCATCAGGATCCGTACATCTTGGGCAAGCAGGCAAGTTACAAAACGTCAAGCTAAAGCTCTAATAAACAAATACCATCTCCTTTTTTTTTTTTTTCTTTATTTGAATATTAGGAAGGGAAGAAGAGGTTACTTGTGGTTGGATGACTGGGATTGAGAATCCGACTGTTTGGAAGAAGGGGCAGCAGCAGAATTGGATGATAATGGGGTGAAATTACGGGTCCATTTATTCTCAAAAGCCTAAACACACACACAGATGCATACATACAAAGTCAGCTAGTCATTGTTAACGAAGTGAAAATGCAACCTTTTATCATCATCACACGCAAGAATGGGATGGTATTTACCTTGAACTGTTGGGGCTGTTTATAATTATTATTGTTATTTGCACTAGAGTGAACCCCAAAGCCAAAAGGATTGGGACTGGAGTTGGGTTTTTGGTTGAGCTGCTGCTGGTGCTGCTGTTGTTGCGGGTTCGCATGAACATATTTACACCTCGCGCCCCACTGGCAGCTGTTCAGGTTTTTAAACCAACAAAAAACAAAAGCAGTAAAATAAGAACACAAAAACCCAGAATCCCAAAACCCTAATTTCTTACGATTTCAAAAAGAGTTTTTAAGTAAGCACAGTTACCTGCCGCGCTGAAAGTTTCTGCAAAGCTCATTACTCCTCACCGGCATCTTCTTCTTTTCTGTGTACTCAATTGAAACTTTCTCTTCAACTTCTTTTTCTCTTTTTCGTTTTTCTTCTGGAATGCAGGCCCTTAGTAATTAACTTCTTCACTTCCTCCCGTGTCGGTGGGTTTCTGGGTTTTTGTTGTAGCAGACTAGCAGTATAGTAGCGTCAGCTCCAAGCGCAACAATCCGGATCAAACTGCCAATCCTAAAGAGCGGGTTAATTACCAAAAAGTAAAAAGTGAAAAAAAAAAGAACCCAGAAATTTTCAATCAAATTTAAATGACCCCTTAGAAAAACAAATTTCTTAATTTACCCCATCCATGTTCTATTTGCGGCTGATGTAAATCTTCCGCTGGTGATTGTTTCGTTTTTGACAATTAATTTAATAGAATCTACAGCCTTTAATTTGATTACACCAAAAAGTAGAGCTATCCTAGTTAGAGAAGTGCATTCAATTTTTATACATACAAAATTATTAATTCAATATATTTTATAAGAATTCATACCATAATTTTAACTTCTACACTCTATTTAATTTTTGAATAGACCCCATAATAATTAAGAAAAACACCAAGTTTAATAAAAAAAAAGAAAACACCCAATTTGTTTATGTTGGTTAATTTCATACATGAACCAGTGGATCAATTTGCTAACGAGGAATGGCTTAGTTCGTTGAGGTTCAGTAAACACTCTCATTAGATTGAGAGTTCGAACCCCACCGACCTTCCCTCTTAGTGGGTAATCAATAAATATCATAAAAAAAAAGAACTAGTGGATAAATTTTATATAGGAGATTGCAAAATTATCAATTTAATGCATGCATTTGTAAATTTTATTATATTATGTTGAAATAAAAAAGTAGAAATAAAATATGGTGCTTGACTAGAATTGTCGCCAGCAACGATCCAGAGGGAGGCCTAAATTTTCTTTCTTAGATTATCATAACACTAAAATATCATAAAACAATATTTAGTTTAGCGGTCTGGTCCTCTACTCACATATTGAGATTGTGACTTTGAGGCACAACTCTCTCATTTTAGCATTTTTTTTTTACCTTTGAGCCAAATTTTATGGGTTTTAGAGTAAGATAGTTAAGGCGTTAAACAGTGCCCCACACCCTTGATTGGTTATGTTCATTTAGATGATAAAAAATTAATGATTAGCCAATAAGTTGACACTATTAGTCCAGGTAGGATAAACACTTTGCACTCCTAGAATTGTAGTAATCTTACATTTTAATCCTAAATATCTGAAAAACATCAATCAAGTCTTGCAAATTATTGACTAGTTTTGAGTTTACCAATCCAAATATAATGATGATATGGAACTTAATATTTTGCTATATTTTAAAATGTCTTAAAATAAATTTAATATTGAGAAAGCTAACTAAATTAAAAAAAGTTTATCCCTCCACCTAACAATGTAAAACTTTTATATAAAGTAAGAAAACCATAGAATTTCAAATGAAATCACCGTTTTATTATGAAATGTTTCTAATTAACAAAGACTTCTTGATTTTTTTTTTTATGCTAAGGATCAAAACAAAGCATAATTGAGTTTGTAATACATCTATCCTGATGTTGGCATTTGTATAGATGCCAACTTTTTTTTTTTTTTTTACATCGGAATCCTGATGTCAACTTATTATTGTTCAACCATTTACTTTTTGTCCATTTTGAGTGAATTGAAGTATTGAACTAATCCAAATATTGGCCTAGAGAACAAATTGGAGATTATGCCACAGTAAACCTGACGGTACCCAAGGTGATTCGTAGGGTGTTTAGCTACAAAATAAAGAAAGTGTTATAAAATTGGGAGAAATTTTCACTATTTGATGGAATAATACAAACTTGATCAAACTTGATCAAGGTAATAATACAACTTTGGTAATAATAATACACTTTTGATAATAATATGTAGAAGAGAATAATAAATTTAGATGGAAGGAGATTGGAAGAGAAGTGTATGGAATGAGAAGAGAGTGAAGTTTATGGTGGGTTGTAAGTGTATGAAAGTGAAGGAATGAAGGGGTATTTATAGTTGGAAATGGGAGGATAAAAACAAATAAGTATGACTAATTTAAAAGGATAAAATCAAAGGGATGTTAGGTAAAGGAATATGATATTAGGATTAGGACAAATGGAATTATGGAGGGTAATTAGCCAAAGAGATAATTCCAAGTAGAAGTTTGGTGTATGGGCAAAGTATTTTCCGGGGGTAAATTCGGATATGATAAAAATGAGTTTTACTAGATGGTAACAATGACATTCACCATAATTTATTTATAACACTCCCCCTTGAATGTCATTGCACCTTAGATAGAATACGCTTAGGAAGTACTGCCTCGTTAAAACCTTACCAAGAAAAACCCAGTGGGACAAAAACTTGGTAAAGGGAAAAAGAGTGCAGTGCGTATTCTACTCCCCCTGATTTTGGCATCCCTTGATATCTCGAATCCTCCATAAACCAATCATCTTCATCAATTCTTCAAAAGTTGTAGTAGGAACTGATTTTGTAAATAAATCTGCCAGATGTCACTTGAATGATTCTTGATGTATCCTCCCTTCAATTGGGCAATGCAGCTAGCATTATCTTCATAAATCGTCGTTGGAACATCTTCCTCGCTAACTAATCCATATGAATCTTGACTATGCTGCATCATCGATCTTAGCCAAGCACATTCTCGGCTAACTTCATGTATGAACACAATTTCTCCATTATTTGAAGAGGCAACAACGATACTTTGTTTTCTGGTCACAATGATACTTGATGTATCTACCTGTGCTTTATGTGGATCAAATAAAAGACCTACATCTGCAAAACCAACTAGATGCACCTTGGCCTCACAAGGTTAAAATAATTTCATATACCAAGATAATAGAATATGTATTTATATATTATATTCCAATATAAATACGTTAGAGCAAAATTATATTTTGCAAATAAATTTATAGCAAAAGCTTCAGGCTTTATGTTACTAGCAAGATAAATTGCACTTAGATAGGGTACTTCAGGACCAATCTAATTCTTCATGAGATTTTTCATCATAGCACGACATTTGGAAGCTTCTCCAGGAGTTCCAATAATATTTAAATTACAAAAACACATATGAATTATCAACATAAGCAAAAATAAATTCATGCACATACTTTATACTATGCACACGCAAATTGGTTTAAACCATCAATTTAACTTAATTTTGTATATTCCCGGGAATTAGTTGCTTCAAGCAACTTGAATCCTTCAGGGATTCTCTTATATACGTCATGATATATGGATCCATAGAAATATAGGCTGTAAGGGCATCTATTAGATGCGTTTCTAATTTTTCATATTATGCCAGACTTATCAAAAATAATTGCATCCACCACAAGGGAGTATATCTCCTCACAATTAATATCAAGTCGTTTGGGTAAAACCTTGTGCGATAAGCCGTGCTTTGAATTTTTCTATTATGATTTCCTTTTTGCACAAATACCCATTTTTCAATCAACTGGTTCTACACCATCTGGTGTACGGACTACAGGTCCGAAAAATATCTTGCTTCACTTGCGAGTCTAACACAGCCTTAATCATGTTTCTCAATATGACCAATCATTCTACGCCTACATTGACCACTAGATGTAGGTTCATGATCCTCATTTTATTTAGTGCTATATTATAAATAAAACAAATATTCCGTCGACGGTTATTTCACGTCGGTTCTATCACATTCCTGACACTGTAATTGAGATCTCATCATTTTCATTTATTTCAGATACCTGTGTTACTTCTGGAACTTTATCAATTGTGTCAGAAAATCTCTTCTGGAGGACATTTAATATGAACCTCTACTGGAGGCCATCTTTTCTAACTGGGGCCATCTTATCTCTTTTGTTCCTTTCTCTCTATCGAGAATTTTGTTTTCTTTTAGAACCGAGTATATTCTACGCTTCTTGCGTACTTTAGATTCATTTGCATACTATACTTGTTCTTCTGGAAATTAATTTGAACAGGAGCATTTGCAGCTGGTATACAAGATTTGGTCACTTTATGTGTCTGGCATTTGAATATCAAATTTTCCTGCAAATAAATCATCTTTTGAGCTTTAGGTTCACACTAATTTGTTTGAGGATCAACAACTATATATTGATAATATATTTCAATAATATCTTGATCCAGCTACTTACTTTCTCCCCCTGATGTTGGGTAAACTCTATCGTCAAATTAACAAATCTCCAATCGTTAGTCAATGGTTTCAATTACTTTGTAATTGATGGAGATTTTTATACCCAACATCTATTTCCAACCTTCTTTAAGGACCATCTTTACTATACTGTGGTGGAGCATTATATACTGTATAACCAACGGTCCGAAGATGGGAGTTACTAGGTTCGTGACCATGAACCAATTAAATGGGGAGACCTTATGATAACTTGTTGGCTTGATGCACACAAGTGTTGCTGCATGTAAAATACCATTTTCTCAAACAATAATATTTCATTAACAATGGTCCTGCAATCAATTATCAATATTTCCCTAGATCTATTTGGGTTTATTTCCAATAATATACATTATCCATCGAAGAAATATACCAGCATTATCTAGACATGTAGTCTAATAACATAAGTAGGGATATGTACCCGCAAGTGGCTTAATCATCAAAATAAGTGCGCACAATGCCAACTTGCATCACACAATAGACCATCTAGACGATGCATCGTAAAAATTACCTAGATGGTCAACACGGCGGATTTATTAGTCCGTGTACATGTCCCTGAATTATTTCCAAACTTGCTGGTGATTCTAGGCTAATCTCATCTTAGGAAGGCCGTATAATTAATTTCGCAGCAAACAAACACGTGGAAATTCATTGATTGTAAAACTTCGGGTTTTTCAATGAATGACCAAATAAATTTCGTGCATCATTATTGACCTGGGATGGCCCATCCGGTCATGCCAAACAATAAGTCCATGTACCAACTTCAAGTTAGTGCCAGCTTCAGGCTGGATATAATAACTTAGGAAAATTATTTACCAGCTTTTGGCTGGTGCATAGAAGCTATAAATCACATATCTATCTGCCAACTTCTAGTTGGTCTCAGCTTCGGACTGTGCAAACTGTGTATTTAAACACTTAAAATTGCTAGCTTCAGGCTAGTGCATTCCATCTTCTGGCTGGATATGGTAAGTTTCAATTACTCAATTGCTAGCTTCAGGCTGCAATACATGTGTCAATATTAGGCTTATTTCTGCCACTCATGTCGGAAAAGATCAGAATTATTGAGCAATAATTAAAGTAGTGGTAAACTTTTCCAAAAACAAAACCTCGAAGATTGAAAAGCTTTGGAGTTTACTGACAAATAATACAAAGTTTTTAATTACCGAAAAATCTTCTGGATCTTTTGGGAGACAAAAAAAGAGTCCACATTTGAAAAAATGACACCTAGCTGTCTAATCTCAAACTATAAGAAGGGGAGGCAGTTGAGACAGGAAGATGCAGAAAACTCAAAAAACTCAACAAGACAAGAAAAATGCCTTCCCCAGCTACTGTTTTCTTTGTTGAGGGTGCCTCTCTAGGAAGAAGGAATAGGTTAGCTTATAGCATGGTGAATAAGCAGCAAGAGGAATTACCGAATGATCTGGCGAGAATTCCTCGTTTAGTGTTTGTTGATGAACTTTATTCATCTAGGTTCTTTGTAACTCCTATGGAAGAAACATTCTTCCTAGAGGACCAAAGCAATCTAAGGGCTTCCTTTTATGGCTCAGCTAACTCTATTATGTTTTTCATATCTAATAGACTGCAGGATTTTCAGCTAGAGCCTTCATGTCAAATTTAAAATCAAAGCAGTTATTATCAGGTTTCCATGATGGCTCGGAGCGTCCCAAGGGTGACTGGGTTACCACCTACATGGCCTAAGGTACGACTTCTACTATGGAATTGCAGGGGTGTAGCAAGAAGGTCCCAAGATTTTGTGCGTATCTTAAGGGATCTGAAGAATCAGTACAAGCCCAACATGGTACTGATTACTAAGACTTTGTGGCAAGCAGGAGAAAATCATGGTGTAATCCCACTCTGTTTTCCTGCAACGGATCGGTTTGAGATACCTGGAGAAAACAACATGGGTGGTATGTGGTTCTCCTGGAACGACAGTGTTAGGGTCAACATCAACAACGAGGCTCAGAGTTTTAGAGTCAATGTTGTACCCAACAGATAAATATTTGTATAAACTTATGTATGAGGACAATTCCTCTTTGAATGTTCTCTAGTTATGGATCCATTATGCAATAATAATGTGCATATTTTCCCTTTGCCATTAAAACCTCATCCAGAGCCATAAGCACAATTAATTATACTGTCTTATTCGCTTCAGGGAATAGAGTAGAGTCAATTCAACGAGATCCATAATAATCTCTTTTACTACTGTAAATGGGGGTTTCTGTACTCTTCAAGAGTATTAGTTCTTCTAGAGCGTAAATATATGATCTTCTAGATCATAGTAAAGCATGCGTTCTTCAGGAACATATTCAAACTCATGCTCTTCTGGAGCGTATTAAATTTTTTTTATTTCGAGATTGTACTATCACATGCTATGTGAAATAGTTGACATCCACACATATAATTCTTCCCCTTGGATGTCAACTTGCATTGTCTTCAGGACAAATGCCTGAGCCATTATTCTAAAAACGATGATAAAATGCTGTAAAGTAAATAAAATAAAATAAAATAGCACATAATAATGAAATTGAAACATAAATTAAAATTATTCAATATATACTGGCTTGCACCTTCAGGATAAGCAAGATAATAACAGTATCCATCATCGGATGGTCATAAAATATCCACCTTCTGGTGGTCATACAACATCTTTTTTCAATTTTCCTTAAAGATCTGCGGGATCTTTTAGCAGTAAGACATCCAGTCTTTGCTGTATATTCGTTTTTTATTGCGTCTACCAGACAATTTGCATTTAAAATGCATTCAATGCCCATAACAAATTTCTTTCGGAAATTTTAAGGGCCTTAAATTAACATAATTCCAAAATTTAAATAAATAAAAGACTTAATTAAAAATAAATAAACATGGGCCTTTTATAAATTAGCCTAGTCAAAAAATAAATAACCAAAAATTAAATACGATGGGCCTTATATGAGCCCAAGAATAACATAAATGAAATTAAAGCGGAAATTAAATGCAATGGGCCTTGTACGAGCCCAATCAAAACGTAAATGAAAGCGAGAAATTAAATATAATGGGCCTTTTCGTAGCCTAATAAATAACCGAAAATTAAAGGCAATGGGCCTTTTATGAGCCCATTTATAATTTAAATAAAAACATAAACATAAATTAAATACAAGCATAATAATAGATATAATATACACCTACTCGATAAATCTTTCGGCAATAATAATGGCATAATAATAAAGAATATATAATATATACATGCTTACTCGATAAATCTTTCAGCAATAATAATAGCATAATAATAAAGAATATATAACATATATAGAAAGGATGAAAGTAGTAATAAGAAAAGTTTTAGAAATAAATACCTTAATAGAGTAGAGACTCGTGCTGTTAACGTGTTATAAAATTGGGGGAGATTTTCACTATTTGATGGAATAATACAAACTTGATCAAACTTGATCAAGGTAATAATACAACTTTGATAATAATAATACACTTTTGATAATAATATGTAGAAGAGAATAATAAATTTAGATGGATATTCGGTATATAGGCTGGAAACTTATACCTTGTCGATCCCCACCTGGTTGGGTAGGCAGAGCTTATGCACAATGCCACGTACCAAATATCCATAACCTAGCTTCGTAGTCTCTTTTGAACTCGGGGATAGTACCAGAGTTCCTGAAGAGGAAGTAAGAAATACTATTGTTCCTTAAGAAGAGTAAGAGAAGAACCTTAACAACTATGAGTGACACTCAAGAGACCCTTAATCCCATACCACAAACACTTACCTCCTTCTCACCTATTTCTCTTCCTGAATCAGTCAGACGAACCCAGTCTCACAAAATAGATCACCTAGTAGAAATTACGCATGTTCCAGATGAGGTCAAGATTGAGGATTCAACTCTTCCTTTGGTTAATCCTTATACAGTCTTTAAAAAAGGCTCCATCTCTCGAGCTATAAAGACTTTGATCTCTTCCCGACGTCCTGTTGTCAAAGAATACATTCAGTCCTCCAAGATGAATCACTGTGTCTTGAAGGCAACCCCTGCTGAGCAATATGTAACTTTAGAAATCCCTTCCACTTTTATCTCTCAGTGGATAAAACAGGGATATTCTCATCTCTATCTTGGAGCAATCAGACTTGTTCTCTCCTATCATGGACGACAGGGTCTACCAGTTACGGCGAGGCTTTCCTTGTTGGATACTCGATACCTGAATTATGAGCATGCTGTGATCGGAACAGTATTGACTACTTTGAATTCCGGAAGTATTGTGCTCACTTTTTTCCCGAATTTCAATATGTCTTTACTGGATGAAAACCTACCAAAAGCCTTGAAGATTCAGCTCCAACTATATGGTGCTGAACAGACTTCTTCCTCCATAGCTGCAACCCTGCATCATCAGATAGTATATCGTCTGCAAGACCATGCTATCAATCTCAGTTTTCCCGGAGTCTCGACAGATCCTTTGTTTATCTATGCTGATACTGACTCTGTCCCCACTATTGTCCAACCACCACGACAACTTCCTCGAGAAGAATTGGAAAAGCTAATCCCACGGGAATGGCTAACCAATTATGAAAAGCTACAACAGAATGAACAACCGTTGCAATTTCTTGAGCCTTCTTTTCAAAAGCAATTAGACGGAACTGTGAAGATGACATATGGAAAATCTGAGTCGTCTTCTTCCTCCTCCTTCTATCATTCCTGTATGATAGTCCCAGTTCCTACTCCTAAAGAAAAGAAGATTCCAGTGGCATATTTCCGCCCTGATGGATCACACGTCTATGCATCCCATGTCAATGGTCATTTTGTCTGGGACATAGATCCAACCATGTGTGAACCAGGTTGCAATTGTGGTGCGTTATCTGACGAAGATTTGGAAGCAGTTCCCCCTGTTCCTCCGAAGCCCAAGAGAAGATATTCTACTTCTTGTCGACAACTGAGGCACAAACGACCAGGACCAGATGATCCTGATGCTCCTTGGATCGGTCCTTGTCAACTCAGTCCTCCACCACCTCTTCTAGTCTATGCGAAAGCATTAGATTTGTTGGCCAAAGAAGGTTATTCTTCTTGTTCACTTGAGGCAAAACCAACAAAGGAACCCTCACTTCCACTTCAGACTTGCATGATGTTTTCTGAAGCAGAATTTCCTCCCCTCACTCCATCTACAGATCCATCCACCAAAATTTCAGCCAGACCTTTTGTGATTCCCCCACAGACAGTCCAACCTAATGGACACCGACCTTCTCTTTCTCAGGTCGAACAAGTCCTTAATTGGCAATCTCAAGCCTCAAAGGCTCATCATCATCAGTCCAGAGAAATCTCAGAGAAACTCTCTCAAGTGGTTCAGATCACGTCTCGCACAGAGCAAAAAGTTGATGCCATTGTAGTTGATCTGTTGGCTACAGAAAAACGGCTCAATTTAAAGATTCAAACCCTTGAAGCAGAACTCAAAGAAATCAATCGTACCAGAAGATTGATTCATGATCCGGAATGAAGTAGTAAGGATGCTGAATTAAAACGACTTCGTAAGGATCTGGATGACTTTGTTAAGATTCGCCAACATGAATTTGAGCGAGCTCAACAGAGAGAGATTGAACGACAAAAAAGAAAGCAGTCGGCACCCGCTCAACCCGTACCTTCACCCTCACCCTTGTTTACACCCCCACAATATCAATCTCAACCGACACCTTCCCAATTCCCTTTCTTTGACCCATTACAACCCCAACAACCACATGTACCTCCTTTTCCTCCTTTAGTTTTTGGAACAGTTCCTCTATCTCACACTGCAACTTTCGGAGTTAAAACCTCATCAAGGCTTCATTCCTCCTCTGAAAGTTCTGAGGAACACAGTTCAGAAACTATTTCTTCCAAACAAGCAGGAAAACGGCATATGTCCCAGTATACTATTTCTGCCACAACATCACCCATCCCAGAACCCAAGTCAAAACAGGAAACTCACTCCTCTGAAGATTCAGAAGAACTCTCTGAAGTTTGGTCCTCTGAAGATGAACAGGCTGATATTACTCAACTCTGTATGGCTACGGCAACATTATCCACTCAACCTCATGTTGAGGAAGTCCCAGATGATCCCCCAGGATATGGCCAAGCTCAAGATACGGCCCAGTCTACTCAAGGCCATACTCAGACTTCTACGGATACTCCAATGGTTGATTCATTTGATCCCCCTCCGAAGCCAGCGGCAGGACCCTGGTTTACTATTGATGACATTCCACCATCAAAATGGCAAGCCCGATTTACTGAATTTCGGGCATGGATTGAAAATCAACGAACAGTCACAGGACAGTCTCTCTATCTTATCCTGAAGGAGTTCACCTCTAGATTCATTGGAACACTATGGGAATGGTTCAATAAGATGCAAGATTCGTCAAAGGCAAATTTCCACACTGCCAAGAATACGGATGAAGTCATTTCATACTTCTATTACTCATTCCTTGGAGACGCAACAAAACTCAAGAATCGCCAAGAATCTGAATTCTATCAGATGAAGTGTTGTTCCATAAAGAAGAAGGATCTTGATTTCCATTATCAAAGGATGCTGAAGTACTATTGGAGATTGGTCACGGATGACAAGTCAGTTAATACGTTGAATCAGACGTATCTTACTTCATTGCCAGACGAGCTCCAACCTTCAGTCCGCAGAGCAATCACCACACAAAGAATTGATGTTGCCCAAACAACAATTGGAGTGCTTCATCAATTGGTACTTGAGTCCGTTGAAACACTCTGTGAAAATCAGGAATACTTCTCTAAGTTCTTGACCATGAAAGTACCATGCAAAAATCCCAGCCTGAGGATAAAATGCAAAGACACACAATGCTCTTGCAAGAAGCAATCTCATCGATTTCCCAAACGGCAGTCCAAAGGAAAGTTCAGAAAATGGAAACCTTTTCATAAAACTAAAGGTCGCCATAGATTTTTCAAGAAGAAGTCTCGAAAAGGGAAAAATACTGATCGTTGTTACATTTGTGGAAAGAAAGGACATTTTGCAAAGAATTGTCCAGTCAAGCCAGCCAAGTCAGCAAAAATGATTCAGCAAATTGATCTCAACGACTCTGATGGAGATATTGAATCTCTTTATTCTGAACAAGAAGAAATGAATCATGAAACCATTTTCGCACTTGCTGTCACGGATGATGAAGGTTCAGGCTCAGATTCCTCTTCCTCTGAAGAAGAAGATATTCCATTCTTTATGGCCCAGCCCTCTCAGCCCACTCTGACCAGTCCACATGTTAATCTGTCCATTTTACCAGATAAGTATGAGAAGCCCATCTCAGCTATTGGTTTTATGGATACAGGAGCCCAAAGGAGCATTATGAATCCAGAAATTCTACCAGCCCATTATTGGGTTAAGCATGAACAACATTTTCAGGCTGCAAATGGAAAAGTCTTTACAACCCATCTGATCACAAAACGAAACATTGGAATCCAGTTCTTTCCTGGATATGTTGTCTGGGTAAAAATTCTTGGATCTCATCTTCCAGATCGTGATATAGTGGTTGGTTTTGATATCTACCAAAAGGCCAAGTCTCTTCAAATTTTGCCAAATGGTCTCAAGTATAAAAGGTTTTTTAAGCCATACACAGACCTTATCAAGATCTATTCATTGGCCCAAGTTCCAATATCTTTTGAAGCGGTCCGTGATTCACTTCTCAAGTCTTGTGCAGACTCTCATGCAGATTTCAATCATCCTTTTCCTTTGTGGAAGAACAAGGATTTTTTCATCTCCTTGCCATTCAAGAAGAATGAAGATGTTAATCCCACAAAAGCTAGTCATCCTGGTATGACTCCTTCTAATTTGGCCCTAGCAAGGGAAGAATGCAATCAACTGCTCTCTTTAAAGTTGATTGAGCCCACAAAATCTGAGTGGGCATGCCAAGCATTCTACGTGGAGAAGCGTACTGAAAAATTACGTGGGAAGAAGAGGCTTGTTATTGATTATAAGCCACTTAATCATTTCTTACGAGATGATAAGTTTCCCATTCCGAAGATCGAAAATTTGTTTGTCCATCTCAAAGAAGCTTTCATCTTCTCCAAATTTGATCTCAAAGCAGGATTTTGGCAGCTTGGTATCCATCTTGAAGATCGTCCCAAAACCGCTTTCTGTATTCTGGATGCTCAGTATCAATGGACAGTCATGCCATTCGGATTGAAAGTGGCCCCATCTCTTTTTCAGAAAGCAATGACAAGAATATTTGCACCAATACTCCACAGTACTTTGGTGTATATTGATGATATCCTTCTCTTTTCAAAAGATGAGGAGTCCCACCGAGCATTATTGGAAGACTTTAAAGCTATTATCAAAAAGTATGGCATCATGCTGTCAGAAAAGAAGAGCTTTATTGGCCAACCTCAAGTGGATTTTCTTGGCATGAAAATCTCATCCGGCCACTACAGTCCAGGCCACATATTGCACAGGAATTGCTTACTTTTCCAGATGAACACCTGTCCCCAAAAGAAGAGAAAATCTCATCCGGCCACTACAGTCCAGGACCACATATTGCACAGGAATTGCTTACTTTTCCAGATGAACACTTGTCCCCAAAAGAAGTCCAACAGTTCCTAGGCATTGTCAATTATCTTCGCAACTTTATCCCAAAGGTTGCCACCCACACTTCAGCCTTATCAAAAATGCTGAAAAAGACACCCCCACCATGGAGTCAAGAACAAACAACAGCTGTAAAAGAGTTAAAACGAATAGCCCAAAATCCTCCACCTTTGAAGATTCCATCTGTGGGCCTACGCATCCTTCAGACTGATGCTAGTGACCATTATTGGGGTGCTGTTCTCCTTGAAGAAATTGCCAACGTGAAGCATCTTTGTGGACATGCTAGTGGACAGTTCAAAGATTCTGAAAAGCATTACCACACCATCTACAAGGAGATTTTGGCAGTAAAAAATGGGATCAAGAAATTTGAATTCCATTTGATTGGACATCATTTCAAGGTACAGATGGATAATTCCTCTTTTCCAAAGATTTTAGATTTCAAGAATAAGTCCCTCCCGGAGAAACAATTATTGCGCTGGAAGGACTGGTTTGCAAAATATGACTTCCAAGTGGAGCATATAAAAGGTCAACACAATGTTCTTGCAGATCTACTCTCCAGACCAAAGACAATCTCCATCATCCAACCAGCTCAGGTTCCTCAAGTTATTCCTTTCATTTACATGGCTACCCCTGTTCAAAACCCATCTTCTTTTGCAAATGAGGTTCAGAACATCATGAATCTCTCCGCCACTGAACCTGTCATACCACCCATCCTTCGAAGACCAAATACCATACATAGTATCCAAACTTATGCTAGGAATCACCTTTTCCACTTCAAATCTCTGGTCCATGAAGCACTTGGTGACATACCTCCAGTCTTAGGTCTTTCCCGTTACCTGGTTGATACTCCTTATCATGACATCCCAAGCTTAGGTACCACATCATGGCCCATATCTTTATACTATTACCTCTGGTGCCTCACTACTCTGTATTATACTCTCATCCATATTTCTGTATATCCGGTACTACGACACCTCATGAATAGGAATGCTCACACCTCCAAGTGTTGGTACTTCCTTCAAACTTTTGCTCCTCTCTCCTGGTGGAGAAGAGAACTGGCTCAAATTGAAGCCACTCACCCATCTGCACAAAGAGAGACTATTGCTGCTTATGTGGTAGTTCATCGACCATATGTTCAGCATAACTCCTCCATTACCCCTCGACTAGTTGTTCACATATGGAAAACCATTGAAGGAACTATTGCTGATGTACCCCGCCTAGCCTGTGAAGCTAGAAACTTTCTCTGCAGTCTCAATGGTTTCCCAAACCCTGGGAACACCCAGATAATTTCAACCTCCTTGGTTTCGACTCCTGCTAGACCTGTTGCAGGCCACACAGCTGACATCCCTCCAACAGTTCCCGTTGAGCTTCGAAATGGGGCACAATGGCTTTGTCGTCAGCCTTCTGCCTCATCATCTCCTTCTACTGTTTCGAGGTCCACACAAACTGAAGTGGATCCCATTGCAAACTTTGACTCAGCGTTTTACACGCCATCCCGAGACCCTGACTCGGACAGTGACCATGATTGCGACATGACGGACATGTATCATGATTGCAATTCAGAGGAGCCAATCAGGAAATAAAGTATTAAAGTTAAAGTGTGCTGTATTATTAGAGTGTAATGAGTGTGCTGTAATAAGTGGGATGATGAGTCATCACCCACCTTCGTTTGTTTTTATGTTGTATTATTAAAGTATGTTGTAAATGGAATGATGAGTCATCATCATCCATCATCCTTTTTCGGCTTTTTCTAAATGCTCCTGCCTATATAAAGGGGGCCTTGTAAACTTGAAAGGGGAGATCAGAACTCCCATTACCAATAAAAAATGTGTGTTTTATACATCATGTCTCTCTAAATTTCTCTCTTCTCTGAAATTCTTTAGGACAATAGTCCTATTACTCTCTTCTTCATCTATCCTGATGCTACGGTCTCCATCTTTATGAAATCGCAAAAGGGGTTTGAGTTCCGATTGCCACCTAGGGTGGATCCTTCTTTACTCACCATGAGCGGTTTCATAAAGAACACCCTAGGTGGCAATCGGAACTCAAACCCCTTTTGCGATTTCATAAAGATGGAGACCGTAGCATCAGGATAGATGAAGAAGAGAGTAATAGGACTATTGTCCTAAAGAATTTCAGAGAAGAGAGAAATTTAGAGAGACATGATGTATAAAACACACATTTTTTATTGGTAATGGGAGTTCTGATCTCCCCTTTCAAGTTTACAAGGCCCCCTTTATATAGGCAGGAGCATTTAGAAAAAGCCGAAAAAGGATGATGGATGATGATGACTCATCATTCCATTTACAACATACTTTAATAATACAACATAAAAACAAACGAAGGTGGGTGATGACTCATCATCCCACTTATTACAGCACACTCATTACACTCTAATAATACAGCACACTTTAACTTTAATACTTTATTTCCTGATTGGCTCCTCTGAATTGCAATCATGATACATGTCCGTCATGTCGCAATCATGGTCACTGTCCGAGTCAGGGTCTCGGGATGGCGTGTAAAACGCTGAGTCAAAGTTTGCAATGGGATCCTCTTCAGTTTGTGTGGACCTCGAAACAGTAGAAGGAGATGATGAGGCAGAAGGCTGACGACAAAGCCATTGTGCCCCATTTCGAAGCTCAACGGGAACTGTTGAAGGGATGTCAGCTGTGTGGCCTGCAACAGGTCTAGCAGGAGTCGAAACCAAGGAGGTTGAAATTATCTGGGTGTTCCCAGGGTTTGGGAAACAATTGAGACTGCAGAGAAAGTTTCTAGCTTCACCGGCTAGGCGGGGTACATCAGCAATAGTTCCTTCAATGGTTTTCCATATGTGAACAACTGGTCGAGGGGTAATGGAGGAGTTATGCTGAACATATGGTCGATGAACTACCACATAAGCAGCAATAGTCTCTCTTTGTGCAGATGGGTGAGTGGCTTCAATTCGAGCTAGTTCTCTTCTCCACCAGGAGAGAGGAGCAAAAGTTTGAAGGAAGTACCAACACTTGGAGGTGTGAGCATTCCTATTCATGAGGTGTCGTAGTACCGGATATACAGGAATATGGATGAGAGTATAATACAGAGTAGTGAGGCACCAGAGGTAATAGTATAAAGATATGGGCCATGATGTGGTACCTAAGCTTGGGATGTCATGATAAGGAGTATCAACCAGGTAACGGGAAAGACCTAAGACTGGAGGTATGTCACCAAGTGCTTTATGGACCAGAGATTTGAAGTGGAAAAGGTGATTCCTAGCATAAGTTTGGATACTATGTATGGTATTTGGTCTTCGAAGGATGGGTGGTATGACAGGTTCAGTGGCGGAGAGATTCATGACGTTCTGAACCTCATTTGCAAAAGAAGATGGGTTTTGAACAGGGGTAGCCATATAAATGAAAGGAATAACTTGAGGAACCTGAGCTGGTTGGATGATGGAGATTGTCTTTGGTCTGGAGAGTAGATCTGCAAGAACATTGTGTTGACCTTTTATATGCTCCACTTGGAAGTCATATTTTGCAAACCAGTCCTTCCAGCGCAATAATTGTTTCTCCGGGAGGGACTTATTCTTGAAATCTAAAATCTTTGGAAAAGAGGAATTATCCATCTGTACCTTGAAATGATGTCCAATCAAATGGAATTCAAATTTCTTGATCCCATTTTTTACTGCCAAAATCTCCTTGTAGATGGTGTGGTAATGCTTTTCAGAATCTTTGAACTGTCCACTAGCATGTCCACAAAGATGCTTCACGTTGGCAATTTCTTCAAGGAGAATAGCACCCCAATAATGGTCACTAGCATCAGTCTGAAGGATGCGTAGGCCCACAGATGGAATCTTCAAAGGTGGAGGATTTTGGGCTATTCGTTTTAACTCTTTTACAGCTGTTGTTTGTTCTTGACTCCATGGTGGGGGTGTCTTTTTCAGCATTTTTGATAAGGCTGAAGCGTGGGTGGCAACCTTTGGGATAAAGTTGCGAAGATAATTGACAATGCCTAGGAACTGTTGGACTTCTTTTGGGGACAGGTGTTGAAACGCCCCGACCCGTATTTACCGTACACAGTAAACACGAGCCGGAACTGTGACAACCCAGCCCAACATGACTCAGCATACAGTGTAATCAACAAATAACCGGGCTCAACAGCCCATAATAAAAACAACAATAAAATATCATAACTGGCCCAATGGCCCAATAATAACAAAATAGTGCACAGCGGAAGACTTTCAACTCACATAAACACTGTATGCGACACATGCAAACTATGGATCCAAGCCCGTCCAAGGGAAACGTCAACAGCCTGTCTGGAATGCAATATACCTGAACAACAAATAACTCAACCTACGGGATGAAAGCCCGCAGGTGAGGGGTGAGTCCGAAGTGCCCACCGGGTAAACCCATAAGCAAATATACATATACAACACCGCAAATAATCCAAGTCACAACACAACAACTAACCAAGGTTCTCACGAACCTTAAGTACACACTGGTTATTCTAGACACACTATTCCAATTTTATTATCAGGGCCCCTATCACAAGTTAAATGATGGCCGTCGCCTGGTAGTCAAGCTAGCTAGCCCGTGGACCCCTCCCCGGTACCTCCACGTAATAACTGGCACAGACAGGGAGCAGACCCCAAGCACACTCTCCCCCAGCGCCTAAAATATAAATAAAACTGGTACAGACAGGGAGCAGACCCCAAGCACACTCTCCCCCAGCACCATAAATCAGACTACCATCTGGCTGTTCCAACATTTAACTGTGACTCACTAGATGTCTAAGTGTATTCAATTTTATTATTTCCTTTCCCTCGACTAGTTACTACATTTCTATCATCCAACCATTATCTCATTATCCCGAGCAGGCTCGCAGCCTCTCCGCTCGTCTGGATAATAACCAATACCAAACTGTTCCCATAATAGTACCCTCGGTACCCAGCTTACACATTTCTCACAATCAACAACAGTAGTAGTCTTACTTATAACCATAATTCCAACCTCATCAATGATATCAACAGCAATATCAATTTCAACAACATCAACGGCAACAATTATCAATCAAAATCATCTCAAAACAAATCATGCACAGCCACAAATTATCATACCAGCATCATTGGTCACAGTAAGCAAACAGCAACTTGATATCACGAGATGTAAATAAATATTTACTTAACCTCACCTTAGCCGATTACTCAACTCCGGAAATAATGACCGGTCCGACGCCGGCTCCTCGGGAAACTGCCCGATATCCGAACCTATACAACAAAACCACATATATTCACATAAATGCACATAAGAGTATGTCATGATGCCAATTTACGAAATAAACCCATCCCGGTTACTCATCTTTTATTATTATCCTTTACCGAGAATAATTAACCGTACGTATTTCCGAATATAATTTCGGTACTATCCTTTAATTAAAACTCTTTCAAAATAATTCCATAAGATAACTATAATTATCCAAAATAATAATCATTATAATTTTTTTCCAGAAATAATAATAACTTATTTATAATTTCTAGAAACTATTTATAGTATTTATCTTTTCTATATATATATATACAATTTAATTTTCCAACACCAAATATAATTAACTTTAATTCCAAAAATATATATTTATATACATATATCATAATCATAATTTTCCCAGACTAAGTAATACACATACTAAATTTACAGGAATTAATTTCAAGGTATATATATTTTTCAAACTAACCATAATAATAATTTATAAACAAAACTTAATTATTTATCAAGGTGAATATATTTATATTTTAATAAAAATTCCAGAATCAAATTGTCCATAATTTTCTAAAAATAATTATATATTTTTTTCCTCAAAATTACCTTCCAGAATATAGATAAATATATATATATGTATAATTTGTTTTTTTTTAAAAAAATGGACTGGGCCGTGAATAGTATCGGCCCAGACCAAAGCTGCAGGCCCGAATACAGGCCCACACTCAGCCCGGCCCAACACATCCCACAGCCCAACCCACAAATCAAACCCAACAGAAACCCAAGCCCAGCCCACGCGAAACCCAACCAACCCGGGTCAACCCGCGAGACCCAACCCGCCAGGCATCCGGGTCGAATCCACCTCCATCGGGTCTGCTCACCTTGGAAGCTGCAGACGACGGCGGCGACGCGGGACGGCGAGCGACGACACTGGCGGGGACGAGGCGAGCAGCATGCGGCGGCGACAGGGGAGTCAAGACGGCGGCTGACGACGGCGTGGAAGGGGCAGTGGCGTCGGATCCAAGCGGAGGACTGTCGGGTCCTTGGCTTCCTCCGGCGCGTCAGGAGGCGGGCTCGGGCGGCGTTGGTCGCGTAAGGATGGCGACGGCGAGAGGGAGCCGTCGGTGTGGGTGGTGCCGGTCGTGGTGGAGGTGGTGGCGTTGAGGTGAAGGTGGCCGGCGGCGGTCTTCCTCTACCCACTGCTTTTCTTTTCTTTTTTTTTTTATTTTTCCTTCTCTTCTATTTTTCTTTTCTGGTTCCCCTCTCTTCTCTTTTCTCTCTTTTTTTTTCTTTTTCTTCTCTCTTTTTTTTCTCTTCTTTCTTTTCCTTCTCTTTTTTTTTCCTTCTCTTCCCTTGCTGATTCCTTCCCACCGGTTTTTAAGCTGTTTTCTTTTTTTTTATTATTATTTTTTTTCCTTTTACTATTAAGCATGTGAGCAATAATTCAGTTCGTCCATATTACGGGCGAATCCGATCCGGACCAGAAAATAACAGATACCTCCTTAGTTATTTTCCGGTGTGATTTTCCGAGAAATTCCGAAACCCGAAAAATACCACTTAGTCTCGAAAAATTCGCGGGAAAATAACGAGCGCGGGAAAACCTTCGGTTTCGAAAAACGACTCCCGATTTACCTTGAATTAATTACCCAAGATTAATTCAACAGTAAATCACGGTAAATCGACTTTAGCAGTCCCGGTAAAAATCCAAATTTTACCCGGGCTGTTACAGGTGTTCATCTGGAAAAGTAAGCAATTCCTGTGCAATATGTGGTCCTGGACTGTAGTGGCCGGATGAGATTTTCATGCCAAGAAAATCCATTTGAGGTTGGCCAATAAAGCTCTTCTTTTCCGACAGCATGATGCCATACTTTTTGATAATAGCTTGAAAGTCTTCCAATAATGCTCGGTGGGACTCCTCATCTTTTGAAAAGAGAAGGATATCATCAATATACACCAAAGTACTGTGGAGTATTGGTGCAAATATTCTTGTCATTGCTTTCTGAAAAAGAGATGGGGCCACTTTCAATCCGAATGGCATGACTGTCCATTGATACTGAGCATCCGGAATACAGAAAGCGGTTTTGGGACGATCTTCAAGATGGATACCAAGCTGCCAAAATCCTGCTTTGAGATCAAATTTGGAGAAGATGAAAGCTTCTTTGAGATGGACAAACAAATTTTCGATCTTCGGAATAGGAAACTTATCATCTCGTAAGAAATGATTAAGTGGCTTATAATCAATAACAAGCCTCTTCTTCCCACGTAATTTCTCAGTACGCTTCTCCACGTAGAATGCTTGGCATGCCCACTCAGATTTTGTGGGCTCAATCAACTTTAACGAGAGCAGTTGATTGCATTCTTCCCTTGCTAGGGCCAAATCAGAAGGAGTCATACCAGGATGACTAGCTTTTGTGGGATTAACATCTTCATTCTTCTTGAATGGCAAGGAGATGAAAAACTCCTTGTTCTTCCACAAAGGAAAAGGATGATTGAAATCTGCATGAGAGTCTGCACAAGACTTGAGAAGTGAATCACGGACCGCTTCAAAAGATATTGGAACTTGGGCCAATGAATAGATCTTGATAAGGTCTGTGTATGGCTTAAAAAACCTTTTATACTTGAGACCATTTGGCAAAATTTGAAGAGACTTGGCCTTTTGGTAGATATCAAAACCAACCACTATATCACGATCTGGAAGATGAGATCCAAGAATTTTTACCCAGACAACACATCCAGGGAAGAACTGGATTCCAATGTTTTGTTTTGTGATCAGATGGGTTGTAAAGACTTTTCCATTTGCAGCCCGAAAATGTTGTTCATGCTTAACCCAATAATGGGCTGGTAGAATTTCTGGATTCATAATGCTCCTTTGGGCTCCTGTATCCATAAAACCAATAGCTGAGATGTGCTTCTCATACTTATCTGGTAAAATGGACAGATTAACATGTGGACTGGTCAGAGTGGGCTGAGAGGGCTGGGCCATAAAGATTGGAATATCTTCTTCTTCAGAGGAAGAGGAATCTGAGCCTGAACCTTCATCATCCGTGACAGCAAGTGCGAAAATAGTTTCATGATTCATTTCTTCTTGTTCAGAATAAAGAGATTCAATATCTCCATCAGAGTCGTTGAGATCAATTTGCTGAATCATTTTTGCTGACTTGGCTGGCTTGACTGGACAATTCTTTGCAAAATGTCCTTTCTTTCCACAAATGTAACAACGATCAGTATTTTTCCCTTTTCGAGACTTCTTCTTGAAAAATCTATGGCGACCTTTAGTTTTATGAAAAGGTTTCCATTTTCTGAACTTTCCTTTGGACTGCCGTTTGGGAAATCGATGAGATTGCTTCTTGCAAGAGCATTGTGTGTCTTTGTATTTTATCCTCAGGCTGGGATTTTTGCATGGTACTTTCATGGTCAGGAACTTAGAGAAGTATTCCTGATTTTCACAGAGTGTTTCAACGGACTCAAGTACCAATTGATGAAGCACTCCAATTGTTGTTTGGGCAACATCAATTCTTTGTGTGGTGATTGCTCTGCGGACTGAAGGTTGGAGCTCGTCTGGCAATGAAGTAAGATACGTCTGATTCAACGTATTAACTGACTTGTCATCCGTGACCAATCTCCAATAGTACTTCAGCATCCTTTGATAATGGAAATCAAGATCCTTCTTCTTCATGGAACAACACTTCATCTGATAGAATTCAGATTCTTGGCGATTCTTGAGTTTTGTTACGTCTCCAAGGAATGAGTAATAGAAGTATGAAATGACTTCATCCGTATTCTTGGCAGTGTGGAAATTTGCCTTTGACGAATCTTGCATCTTATTGAACCATTCCCATAGTGTTCCAATGAATCTAGAGGTGAACTCCTTCAGGATAAGATAGAGAGATTGTCCTGTGACTGTTCGTTGATTTTCAATCCATGCCCGAAATTCAGTAAATCGGGCTTGCCATTTTGATGGTGGAATGTCATCAATAGTAAACCAGGGTCCTGCCGCTGGCTTCGGAGGGGGATCAAATGAATCAACCATTGGAGTATCCGTAGAAGTCTGAGTATGGCCTTGAGTAGACTGGGCCGTATCTTGAGCTTGGCCATATCCTGGGGGATCATCTGGGACTTCCTCAACATGAGGTTGAGTGGATGATGTTGCCGTAGCCATACAGAGTTGAGTAATATCAGCCTGTTCATCTTCAGAGGACCAAACTTCAGAGAGTTCTTCTGAATCTTCAGAGGAGTGAGTTTCCTGTTCTGACTTGGGTTTTGGGATGGGTGATGTTGTGGCAGAAATAGCATACTGGGACATATGCCGTTTTCCTGCTTGTTTGGAAGAAATGGTTTCTGAACTGTATTCCTCAGAACTTTTAGAGGAGGAATGAAGCCTTGATGAGGTTTTAACTCCGAAAGTTGCAGTGTGAGATGGAGGAACTGTTCCAAAAACTAAAGGAGGAAAAGGAGGTACATGTGGTTGTTGGGGTTGTAATGGGTCAAAGAAAGGGAATTGGGAAGGTGTCGGTTGAGATTGATATTGTGGGGGTGTAAACAAGGGTGAGGGTGAAGGTACGGGTTGAGCGGGTGCCGACTGCTTTCTTTTTTGTCGTTCAATCTCTCTCTGTTGAGCTCGCTCAACTTCACGTTGGCGAATCTTAACAAAGTCATCCAGATCCTTACGAAGTCGTTTTAATTCAGCATCCTTACTACTTCGTTCCGGATCATGAATCAATCTTCTGGTACGATTGATTTCTTTGAGTTCTGCTTCAAGGGTTTGAATCTTTAAATTGAGCCGTTTTTCTGTAGCCAACAGATCAGCTACAATGGCATCAACTTTTTGCTCTGTGCGAGACGTGATCTGAACCACTTGAGAGAGTTTCTCTGAGATTTCTCTGGACTGATGATGATGAGCCTTTGAGGCTTGAGATTGCCAATTAAGGACTTGTTCGACCTGAGAAAGAGAAGGTCGGTGTCCATCAGGTTGGACTGTCTGTGGGGGAATCACAAAAGGTCTGGCTGAAATTTTGGTGGATGGATCTGTAGATGGAGTGAGGGGAGGAAATTCTGCTTCAGAAAACATCATGCAAGTCTGAAGTGGAAGTGAGGGTTCCTTTGTTGGTTTTGCCTCAAGTGAACAAGAAGAATAACCTTCTTTGGCCAACAAATCTAATGCTTTCACCATTGACATGGGATGCATAGACGTGTGATCCATCAGGGCGGAAATATGCCACTGGAATCTTCTTTTCTTTAGGAGTAGGAACTGGGACTATCATACAGGAATGATAGAAGGAGGAGGAAGAAGACGACTCAGATTTTCCATATGTCATCTTCACAGTTCCGTCTAATTGCTTTTGAAAAGAAGGCTCAAGAAATTGCACCGGTTGTTCATTCCGTTGTAGCTTTTCATAATTGGTTAGCCATTCCCGTGGGATTAGCTTTTCCAATTCTTCTCGAGGAAGTTGTCGTGGTGGTTGGACAATAGTGGGGACAGAGTCAGTATCAGCATAGATAAACAAAGGATCTGTCGAGACTCCGGGAAAACTGAGATTGATAGCATGGTCTTGCAGACGATATACTATCTGATGATGCAGGGTTGCAGCTATGGAGGAAGAAGTCTGTTCAGCACCATATAGTTGGAGCTGAATCTTCAAGGCTTTTGGTAGGTTTTCATCCAGTAAAGACATATTGAAATTCGGGAAAAAAGTGAGCACAATACTTCCGGAATTCAAAGTAGTCAATACTGTTCCGATCACAGCATGCTCATAATTCAGGTATTGAGTATCCAACAAGGAAAGCCTCGCCGTAACTGGTAGACCCTGTCGTCCATGATAGGAGAGAACAAGTCTGATTGCTCTAAGATGGAGATGAGAATATCCCTGTTTTATCCACTGAGAGATAAAAGTGGAAGGGATTTCTAAAGTTACATATTGCTCAGCAGGGGTTGCCTTCAAGACACAGTGATTCATCTTGGAGGACTGAATGTATTCTTTGACAACAGGACGTCGGGAAGAGATCAAAGTCTTTATAGCTCGAGAGATGGAGCCTTTTTTAAAGACTGTATAAGGATTAACCAAAGGAAGAGTTGAATCCTCAATCTTGACCTCATCTGGAACATGAGTAATTTCTACTAGGTGATCTATTTTGTGAGACTGGGTTCGTCTGACTGATTCAGGAAGAGAAATAGGTGAGAAGGAGGTAAGTGTTTGTGGTATGGGATTAAGGGTCTCTTGAGTGTCACTCATAGTTGTTAAGGTTCTTCTCTTACTCTTCTTAAGGAACAATAGTATTTCTTACTTCCTCTTCAGGAACTCTAGTATTATCCCCGAGTTCAAAAGAGACTACGAAGCTAGGTTATGGATATTTGGTACGTGGCGTTGTGCATAAGCTCTGCCTACCCAACCAGGTGGGGATCGACAAGGTATAAGTTTCCAGCCTATATACCGAGTATCCATTACCAAGTATCCGTATGGCTCCGCTACCAAAGAAGCGTCGGGAGCTCCAAACTCTATGAAACCGCTCATGGTGAGTAAAGAAGGATCCACCCTAGGTGGCAATCGGAACTCAAACCCCTTTTGCGATTTCATAAAGATGGAGACCGTAGTTCTTCCCTGGATGTGTTGTCTGGGTAAAAATTCTTGGATCTCATCTTCCAGATCGTGATATAGTGGTTGGTTTTGATATCTACCAAAAGGCCAAGTCTCTTCAAATTTTGCCAAATGGTCTCAAGTATATGAGAAGAGAGTGAAGTTTATGGTGGGTTGTAAGTGTATGAAAGTGAAGGAATGAAGGGGTATTTATAGTTGGAAATGGGAGGATAAAAACAAATAAGTATGATTAATTTAAAAGGATAAAATCAAAGGGATATTAGGTAAAGGAAGATGATATTACGATTAGGACAAATGGAATTATGGAGGGTAATTAGCCAAAGAGATAATTCCAAGTAGAAGTTTGGTGTATGGATAAAATATTTATGAGGAATAGATTTAAGTATGGTAAAAATAAATTTTACTGAATAATAACAATGACATTCACCATAATTTATTTATAAGAGAGCTTTCCAGGAAGCAACCTAATATATTTTTATAATTTCCCATTCATCCCATTAAATAGGAGACACATTGGTCAGAATGAATATATTAATGACACGTAGCAACTTTTAAACAAGATGAGCCACATAATACGTTATTTGTTTATTTTCTGTATCTTATTCTAAAGTTTATTTTTTCTTTATTATTTCCAGGTCCATGACATTATTAAAACAACATAAAATTAACGGTAACAGTGCACCGGAGTGTCTAACGCGTGAAGGAAAAAAATCGGCGCTTCAGTAATTGGAACGTTATTTGTTTCCCGCCGCCCACCGACTTAAGGCCAAAAGGAGACAATCCGGAAAGTCTTAGGAATCCTGCTCCATATCGGAGACCCCCAAACAGACACACTTCTTCTTCTTTATATATCTCACACCCTAATCTTCCTTCCTTTACCATTCATAATAATACATACCCACTACCCACAATCTTGTTCTCTCTTTACTTCCCGTCCAATCCTCTGAAAACCCAGTTTCTTTGATTTCTTGAAGAAGATGATTATCAAGAAGAGGAAGTTATCGGACGGCGAGGCTCAGCTTTTGAGAGAAGAAAAGCTGCCCAAATTGCGGATGACCGCTGGGTCTCTGTACTTGCCAAAGGAGGACGAGTCCAAACCCGAGGGAGAGGACGACCACTTTGTCTCCGAGGAGAGCCAGACGATCGCCGTGGCCGACGGCGTCAGCGCCTGGGCCAGGAAAGGCATTGACGCCGGAGTTTACGCCCGGGAGCTCATGAACAACGCCGTCGCAGGCCTCGCCCTGGAGCCCCGCGGGGCAGTGAACCCGAGACGGGTGATCCTCCGTGCCCATTCAAGAACCGCCGCGCAGGGTTCCTCCACCGCCTGCCTCGTCACCCTCGGGGGCCGCAAGTTGAGGTACGCCAATGTGGGTGATAGCGGGTTCATGGTGTTCCGGAACAAGAAGCTCGTGTACCAGTCCCCTACCCAGCAGCACCGGTTCAACTGTCCTTATACGTTGAGGAATGGAAGGGAGGCATTGGTTTTCGAGGGTGAATTCGGGGTTGAACCGGGTGATCTTGTGGTTCTTGGAACTGATGGGGTGTTTGATAATTTGTACTCTTCCGAGATTGAGGAGATTTTGCAAGAAACTGAGGGGAACCCCTCGCCGGAGGAGATTGCTTCCACTATTGCCTGTACTGCGTCGTTGAATTCCCGGGATCGTAACTATAAGTCTCCTATTGAGTGTGTTGCAGAGTTGGCAGGGGTGGAGCATAAAGGGGGAAAGTATGATGATATCACTGTCATTGTTGCCCAGATTGAATCCAAGGTTCAAAAGTAGTCGTAGTAGTAGACTAGTAGTACTAGTAGTAGTATCAGTATGTACCCAGGGTAGTCTCTGAAAGGGAAACTACCAGTTTTGTGCAGTTAGGTTCATTAGCTAGTTGCAGAGTGGAATCGCTAGCTGTAGTCTGCAGGCAGACAATGTCTGAAGCTAGGTTATGTAAAGTTTAAGATTCATTAACATTTTGTGGACTCGGATATTGTTCATTTATTCAGTTATTCTTTTCAAATTTCATCAATCAACTCTTGATGTTACCAGAGTATGCTATTTTCCCTATGAGTGCTGATCATACCTACTCCTTCATCTGCATCTCTAAATTTTGTTAAAGTTGAGGTCAATGACATTTTTGGGATTTTTCAGATGTACACTTGCATTTGTGCAAGTAAATTTTCTATGATGATTCGGGATTGTTTGTTTGATGGGCATTGTTGGTGCGATAACGATTGATCAACTTTGAGGTTCTAACTATGTATCTAATGGGTCTAGTAAGTGACTAATGATTTCTACTCACATTCTGGACAAGAATCCATACTTATTTTTTACACACATTCTGTTTCTCTTTCTTTTTTCATTACTCAATTGTGTTCCACAAACTGGAATTCGGATATGAGGACATATAAGAATGCATCAAGGAAAATAACATCATAGGCAGAGGTGGAGCTAGGACGTGTACTGTACAGTGATTTATTAATGCCTAAAGAGAGCAAGTAGTAGTGCAGAAATTGTTGGGAATAAGCAGAATTAATGCCATGATCTGCAGAGATACAAACGATAGGGAGAATTATTAGACAAAGGAACATGGGCAGATTGCTGGCATTTTGTTCAAATAAGGAGACCAATTGGTTTATATACGAATACATGCCACATGGAAGCATAGGTGAAGTTCTGCATGGAAAGAGAGGGGGGTTATCTGAAGTAGGATACTTGGCTGAAAATTGCCACTGAAGCTGCAAAAGGCTTATGTTACTTCCACCACGACTGCAACCGTACGGATGTCAAATCCAATAACATTTTGCTCAACTCAGATTTTGAGGCTCGCATAGCCGATTTCGGACTTGCCAAATTCTTGCAAGGCACCGGTACATCAGAACTCCGGGTATCCACTACACTAATCTGAAAATTGTCAATTGTTTTGACGACATCACCCAGTCGCTTGATTTTGTCACTAGAAAAACAAATTAGGGAAAATATGCTTCTATGAAGCCCAAGAACGGTAAAGACTCCACTTAACACAAACGAAAATTCTCCACCAAAGCTTAAAGCTTAGACAACGTTAATAACACAAGGGTAGCACTAGCACACAACACATTCGGCACTGTACAGGACAGTATCTTCGATTTCTATTGTTTACTAGTTTTGAGTTTTTCAATCCAAATATAATGATGATATGGAAAGTTAATATTTTGTTATATTTTAAATCTCTTAAGAATAAATTTAATATTGAGAAAGCTAACTAATTTTTTCTAAAAAAAGATTCTTCCCACCTAACAATGGAAAACTTCTATATAGAGTAAAGAAAACAATAAAATTACAAATGAAATCAGCCTGGGTAAAAATTTATATTTTTATCGGGACTGTAAAAGGACTTTGTACAGTAATTTACCATATGAAAATAATCTTTGGTAATTATTTTATGGTAACCGAGTATCAGATTCCAATTCCGAGTCTCGTTCCATACTCCAGATATTTTTGCGGAATTTCCGAGACGAGTTGGAATTTTGGGGATTTGGAAACTGCGAAAAGACGATTATGCCCCTGGTTTAGTTTGAAAACGAAAGAAAGGAAGAAGGGCTTAAGAGACATTTTGTTGGTTGGACACTTCTCTGCTCAAATTATTCAACCGTTGCCGACACCTTTACATCACCCCATCTTTTCCTTTTTTCCGTTTGTCTGTCATAGCTAAATGTTTCTTCTCTTCTGGTTATAAAAAAAAAAGTTTGTTCTGCATACCACACTCAACCCAGTATACTCTCTTCATCCCCTGAAAACTACCCACATCCAGAACACCTTCTTTTCCAGCAAATACAAACCCCAACCAGTTTCTTCTTGTTCTCTGCAACCAACCAGAAAAAGGAAAAGAAAAAGAATAAATAAAAAAAAACAAAAAAAACTAACTAACAACAAACAACCCCCTCGCCACCATTCCATCTTCTTCCTCCTCCAACCTTCGCTGTCTGCCGCCATATCCACCGAACCACCACCAACTGCGTCCTCTTCTCCTCCCTCGAATGCGGCACAACCGCCTGCACTCGACGCCTCGCTCGCCAGCTTTTCTCTGCCGCATCGCCACCGCAGCCATCTCTGCAGGACACTGCCACCGTTCCGTGGAGACAACCTGACGAGGCGACCGCTTGCTGCATCTGCCGCCGCCGTCTGCAACCATCAGGTCGTCGTCACCACGCCTTCTCCGCCTTGTCGCCACCCTCGCCCGGTAGTCGCTGCTCGATGCCCCGCCTCCGTAGCTCTCGGCAAGGTGAGCTTGGGTTGATGGCGACCCGGATGAGATGTGGGATACTGGCGGGTCGACCCATTTAAGCTGGTCTGATCTGTTTTCGTGAGTGCTTGGGACTGGGCTGGTCGTCTGGGCCTAAGGTGTGGGTTTACTCTTGGACTCCTAATTGGGGCCTGGGTTTAACCTGTACCAAGGTCTGGGCTTACACTATTTGGCCCAGTCCGGAAAATTAAAAAAAAAAAGATGGATATATATATATATATATATATATATATATATATATATATATGCGTTAACATAAGTAATTTTGGGAATAACTTTTGGAAATATATACAAATATGTATATGATTATTTTCTAGAAATAAAATTATATGATGAAAATGCTTTATGGAAAAATATATAAGTTTGGATAAATAATTATATAAAAAAAATATATTTTGAAAAGGTATATATGATAACTAGGCATATGAAAATATTTCAGAAAGGGTAATATCAAAATACTAAATATCGGAATAATATCCGGGTAAATGGATAGTATATTAATTTTTGCACATGGACAGAAAATGGTGAATGATGATGATAACGGAATAATAATCATATGCATATCATGTTTATTGTGCATTTGTGTGACTAGATATTTGTTATTAATTATATATAGGTTTTGATAACATGAACGAGCACGTGGAACCAGAACCAGAAGAAGAGTTTCCGGAGGAATTTGTTGGCTAAGGTGAGGATAAGTAAATATTTATATACCGCCCGTGATATCAAGTTGCTGTTTGTTTACTATGTGTGATATTTGCTGGTATGATATTACTTCTGCATCTGTGATTGATTGTTGATGTTATTGATGATGTTGGAATTGTTGGTAATAGTAAGATTATTGTTGTTGTTGTTGAATGTGAGAATTGTGTGAGTTGAGTACCGGGGGTACTATTATGTGATGACAGTTTGGTTAAGTTTTTATCCTGACGAGCGGAGAGGCCGTGAGCCTGCTCGGGATAATGAGATAATAGTCGGTTTGTAACAGCCCGGGTAAAATTTTGGATTTTTATCGGGACTGTAAAAGTCTTTTTATCGTGATTTACCGTTGAATTAATCTTGGGTAATTAATTCAAGGTAAATCGAGCGTCGTTTTTCAAAACCGAGGGTTTTTCCGCACTCGAGATTTTTCCGTGGATTTTTCGGGCCTAAGTCGGTATTTTTCGGGTCCCAAAATCTTCGAAAAAATCACACCGGAAAATAACTAAGGGGATATCAGTTATTTTCTGGTCCGGACCGGACTCGCTCTGAAACGCCTGTGTCCCAATTTATTAATATGAGTTATAAATTAATTATAGATTGACCAAATTGCCCTTATCATTCCCGGGACACCCGTATCCCAAATTATTCATTAAAGAATATACATCCTGTGAAGTGACTAAAATGCCCTTCTACCCGGGATACAATATCAATAACAAAATCAATGAACATTTATACAACAAATTACACTACAATGAGTATGCAGCGGAAGACTATACACATGATAACATGTATGCAGTGAACTCTATGGATCCGACCCGAGGAGAGGACAAACACCGCCACCTGCTGATATGCTCTTCTGATCAATGATCAGCTAACCTGTGTAAAACTGTGAGGGGGTGAGACCAACCACTGTCTCACCGCAGACAAATAAACCAATAATATACAAAACAAATCAACTACAAGTACACCGGCAATGGCAACAGCAAACACAGAGCACAACAGTTCACAATACATAACACCAGTCATCACCAGACTTCAACCATCACTATCATTACTTATATTATTATCTTTGTTATTAAGGTTAAGCATTTTATTTAGGGCCCTCTACTGGGTGCGTCGATCTCGGTCCCGTCTGATCAGACAACCAGGCATAAGCCCAAATAAACCAGGCACGAAGCCCAAATAAACCAGGCACGAAGCCCAACATATCCATAGAGAGAGAGAGAGAGAGACAGAGAGAAAGAGGGAGGTAGAAAGGGGGAGGTAGAAGGAGGGAGGTAGAACCGGCCATCACAGGCCCACATGCTAACCCGCATGCCATCCCGAGGGGTATTACTTCCCGCTCGAACCAACCGGTCAACAGCCCCACAGTAGATTTATAATAGTGTTTTATTCACATTTATCCTTTAAGAATTGTACCATACATTACTTCAAACATGGTTGTGTGGATTTAACATCTTAAACTCAAATCCGGGCCTCCAGCCCACAATCCACCACACAAACCACAAAACCATATATCACGTTATTTAACACACAAAACAACTCATGCACGACAGGCATATTTTTTTCACACTGGTACACAGTTCACAAAATCAGGCATACCGCATCAAAGATGTCATCAATATATACACTTTGCAATTAACAACATCAGCACATCAAGCAAGCATGCAAACAGCATTCAAGACCAACAATTGATACCACTTTATATACCAAAACAATTAACCGAGCATTGTAGGCAGTAATGCATACAAAGGTTTATAAGTCCTCACCTTGGCCATAATAATAGTCTCGGAAGCCGAAGCCTCGTTCCGTCTCAACAACCTCATGTCCTTAACCCCCTATGAACATATATACCATATAAGATATTTATTTACGGAAATCAAATCAAATACATGCCAATGATATCGTCTTAAGCTTTAATCGTACACTAGGCCCGTCACAAAGAAACTCTGGTCTAAACCCAAAATTCAAATCCAATCTATTCCTGGGCCTAAGGCCCACATCATAAGAACCCTTTGGCCTAAAGCCCATCATAAAATTAATATCCATTTATTGGGCCTAAAGCACATTCCCCAAAACCATTGGCCTAAAACCCATTTAAATTAGTTACATTTTATTGGGCTTAAAGCCCTTCTCAATTACAAGCCATTGGGCCTAAAGCCCACTTCATTAGCCATTGGGCCTAAAAGCCCAGATAGAATTAATATGACATTAATTGGCCTAAGCCCGGCCCATCACAATAATACTCATCAAACTCCCGAGCCCAAACATTTTTCGGCCTAAGGTTCTACCCGCGTCGGACATATACCGACCACATGTTACACACCCCATACTCTCAGTTTCTATTATACAAGATTTAGTACACACCCCAATTCGAATTAATTTTACATGCCGTGAATGAGTTGTAAAACATCAAATTACACATCGAGGGAATACCGTTAAATGCCGGAAAAGAAGTTATGTCTTGCCGAGAAATCCCGAGCCTCGCCGGAAAATTCCCGAGCTCGCCGGATTCCAGTCAGCCTTGCCGGAACAGTACTTCCACGCCGGATTCCGGCTACTGCCTCACCGGGGAATCATCCCAAGGTCCTGATAACGAACCACAACGAACTGCCACTACCTCCAAGACGACAACCAATCAACATACAGCTCCAAAGCACAGTTTTTAGAAAATCTACGAAAGAAACAAAGTCGCCAAAAGCTTACCAGTAAACAAACAACATAGCAGGTTTTGGATCCGAACCAATACCCACCCTCGATCGGCAGCAAGGCTACCACCACGCATCCCCGCACCAACAACACCGTTCCCGACCAAAGCACAGCAACGCACCCACAATCGGCATCGACAAGGCCGGGAACAAACTCAGCTGCCTACACACAGTCGTTTCCCCCGTCCACAAAACCCGAGGACAGCCTCAAACTCGCCACCGAAGAGTAAAAGAGAATCCAAACCAGCACGACCACACAGCAGCCACATCCTCTAGCAGAAACCCCAACAACACACAACAAGGCCACCAGAACCCACCTTCTGATCCAAGCCTCGGCAAACACACTCAATCCGCCGCCAACAGCCACCATCCAAACCCGTACCCAACAAACAACATCAACAACTCCACACACATCGAATCGAATTAGCACAGGGACCGGGTATAGAAACGAAGAGGGATAAAGAAAGAAGGAAAGCATCAACGGCTTACCCGACGACGCCAGAGGCGGCAGCACGAAGCACAGCCTGCCGCACTGACCCAGCAATGGTGGCGGCGACTCGAGTCCACGACTATGACAGCGGCGACCTCGCATCAGACCCCGCTTCAACACGGCCACGTCAACGCGTGGCTTACCCATCAATCCCGATGAAGGCGGCGGCTTATCAGTGCTCGAAGGCGGCACCATAATGCTCCTCGGGTTCTGCCCGCGCGAACACTCCAGACTCTAGCGGCGGCGGCGCGACAGGAAGCACAAGGGAAGACCAGATAGAGGCGGCGGCATCTCGACGGCGACGGCATGAAGGGAAAAAGGAGAGGAGGACAAAGTCGTTTGAGGGGATGGAGATGTGGGGAAGAAAGAGAGAAACCATAGGGGGGAAGAGTGAGCAGGCGGCCGAAGTCGGGAGAGAAAACCAAAAAAAGAAAGAAGAGATGAGAGAAAAGAAAAAGAAAGAGGGATAGGGTTTTTGACCTAGCCGAGCCAAAACGACGTCGTTTCGTTTTGGCTTGGCGTGGTCAACCCGCCCTCACCCAGTCAACGCCACTGTTTTTTTTTCTTTCTTTTCTAACCCCAAAACTACGTAGTTTAATCCCAAACTACAACAAACTTCGGCTTCACCCCGAAACATCCATTATCTCCAAAGAACCCGATTAAGGACTGAACTCTAGCTTAAAATTAATCTTTTTTTTTAAATGAAAGTAAATTAATAATAATAATTTTCTTGACGAAAGACTCCCGGAAATTCCATGGGTAAAATTGGAAATCAAATTTCAAAAATTCCGAAAAATCAAATTATGAAAATTCGGGGCGTTACACGCTCCGTAATGCAGACCAGTTGCATTATTGAAACTTTACATGTTGTATAGTAAAAAAAACAGTTTAAAAGCAGAATCGGTGAGGAGGCAGAGGAGAAGAGAAAAAGAGAAGGAAAAAAAGAGAAAGAAAAAAAAAAGAGAGAAGAAGAAAAGAGAGAAAAGGAGAGGGAAAAAAAAGAGAGAAAAAGAAAAGAAGAAGAAAAAAAGAAGAGAAGAAAAAAAAGAAAAAAAAATAAAAAAAAATAAAAACAGTGAGAGGGGAAAAAAAGAAATAAAAATCGAAAAAAAAAGAAAAAAAAAGAAGAAAAATGGAAAAAAATAGAGGGACACTGTTCATCGTCAACCCGCTCCCTTCCGGTTACTGTGCACGTCGTGGAGCTCCGGCCGTTTTCTCGCCACACCACCGCCGCCAACGAGCTCGCCACACCGTCGCCTTTCGACCGCCGCTGACCCCGTCCTCTTCCTTCCACCGACGCGCCGCCAGGGAGCCTAGACCCGACGAAGATCCGACGGGTCCTCCTTCCCAGCGCCTCCTGCCTCCTGCAGCACCGCCGTGCCCAGTTTGCCGCCACCCTCGCGTCGCTCTTCGTCCGTGGTTGCCTTGCCTCGCCTCGCCTTCCCTTCCTCGAGCCGGTCGTCGCCGTCGCGCCGCTGCAACCCGCGAGGTGAGCAGATCCGGGTGTTTGACCCGCGTGCGTATCCGGGTCGCGCCAACCTGGGTTGGGTTTTGGGCTGTGCGCTGGGCCTTCGCGGGCCTGTCCTTGGGCTGGCCTGTGGAGTAGGTTGGGCTGGCACTGTTCAGCCTAGTCCGGTTTTATTTTTTTTAAAAAATAATATATATATATATATATTTATTTATTTCCTGGTATTTAATTTTGGGAAAAAATATATTTACTTTGAGAAAATTATGATCAATCAAATTCTGGTATTTTGAGGATAATATAAATATATATACTTTGATAAATAATTAAGTTATGTTTGGAAAAACTATTATTATTTGGGAAAAATATATATACCATGGAAATATTTTCTGGAAAATTTATATAAATGTTATTTTTCTTGGAAAATTTTGGTAACTGGTACCTTTTGGGAAAATATGTATTTATGGTATACATGATTTATATTTCTGAAATATATAATTATTTTGGTAATGTAATTGTTTTGTAACAGCCAGGGTAAAAATTTGGATTTTTACCGGGACTGTAAAAGTCTTTTTACCATGATTTACCGTTGAATTAATCTTGGGTAATTAATTCAAGGTAAATCGGGCGTCGTTTTTCGAAACCGAGAGTTTTCCCGCGCTCTTAATTTTTCCGTAGATTTTTCGGGCCTAAGTTGGTATTTTCTCGGGTCCCGAAATTCTCAGAAAAAAATCACACCGGAAAATAACTAAGGGGGCATCAGTTATTTTCTGGTCCGGACCGGATGAAGCGCCCCGACCCGAATTTACCGAACACAGTAAACACGAGCCAGAACTGTGACAACCCAACCAAATAAACCCAAGCATACAGTGTATACAATAATAACTCGGCCCAACGGCCCAACAATAAAATATCATAACTGGCCCAATGGCCCAACAATAACAAAAGCAGTGCACAGCGGAAGACTTAAAGACTCACTAACACTGTATGCATATATGCAAACTATGGATCCGAGCCCTGTCCAAGGGATAAC
>JAKUCV010002208.1:0-52803 GCA_028386065.3 Turnera subulata | reverse complement strand
CTCCGCTAGCTTCGCCTGCCGGGCATCCGTTACTTCGACGATTGCCCCGCCGCGAAGCATTTGGGCTAACCCGGACTTGATTGAAAATGGGTTCTTCTTGGCGTCCGTGATGGCGCCGCTGCCGTAGACCGTCACGGCTCCGTCCTCCGCCATCGCGTAAGTGTTCGATAAAATGCGTCACAGAAGCAAATGCAGGAAAAGAGGCAGTAACCAGTAGAGTACACGGATATGGTTGATTTGGGATATTGGGTGACTGACTGGTAGGGGGGATTAATAGAGAGAGGGAGAGAGTTCGAGAAAGTTCGTTGGAGTTTCCATGTTGGTTGGTTTAGTCGGTGGAAGATGCAAGATGTGGAGACTGGAGACTTCGATTCCTTTATTGGGTGTGTGCTTCTTTTGGTGGAGGAATTTTTGGTATCTTTTCCCCGTGACGTGTTTGGATCTATTCTTTTCTGCCTAGGATAGTTTCGTCAGTAGGGAACGTTTTACCGCGAGAATGCCAAACACCGCATAGCATAATTTTATTTTTTTTTTGCTTTTTTTGCTTTCTTTTTTGTTTTGTCTTCCCTTGTCTTATCCAAACTTTTTTAAAATGTCAAGAAATTCATAAAAAAATATTAATCCAGTTATTTGTCTATTAAATGACATTTTATTAAATTTGTTTGTAATTCGGATAAGAATAACTATTTTGATTAAAAATTAGAGTAGAATTAGAAGAACAAAAAAAATATTAAAATTTATAGCACCATGGTAATTACATTCCTTTTTATAGACAGTACTAAATTCTCTCATTGATTAAAAACAATACATGGAGATATATCAACAAATTAAACAAGACAAGCATAAAAGCATCAAAATCTATTACAAGAGGTGAAGTTAGAAACTCCATAACGGCCAATCCTACAGCTTGAGGATGATATCTGAGACTTATAATATTTTTTAATAAGTACAGATCCAAAGGAATATAGGCATATTTCACAAGTGTCAAGCAGCCGCTCATCAAATCTTAAAAAATTTGATGAATAGGGTGAGGAGAAGAGGCATGTCTTGCAATATAGAGATAAAAACTTCTATATCTATTTGAAAGAGATAGTTGTTGTAGTCTCTATGAATTACCATGAAGTGTTGAACAAAACTAATTTGCCCAAAGAAAGAAGAAGCAAGTTGCCACAAAAGCAACGAATATCTACCAATTTATTAAAGGGTGGAAAGAAAATGGAAAAAACAAAGACTTTTGGGGCTTGCGGCCGACTAGGACACCAGACAATAACCCCTTGCTTTGAGTTAAAGGAGACGAGGGGTAGAAAGACGAGAGAGTTCTTGAGAGAAAACGAGGTGGTGGAAGGGTATGAATAGATATGATAACTACATATAATATAATTTCAGTGGAATTGATGCATGATACAAATATGACTAGTGAATCATACCCAACACAATGTGATTTTTTTCAGTTATTTTGTTTCAGATTAGTCTAGATAAAAAAAATGAGACATCCCGACCCGTATTTACCGTATACAGTAAACACGTGCCGAAACTGTGACAACCCAGCCCAACAAGGCCTAGCATACAGTGTATATCACAATAACTCGGGCTCAACAGCCCATAATAAAAACATCGATAATATCTCAACACGGCCCAATGGCCCGACAATAACAAATCAAATCTGGCCCAATGGCCCAACAATAATAAAAACATGCACAGCGGAAGACTTTAAATAACTAACACTGTATGCGACACATGCAATCTATGGATCCAAGCCCGTCCAAGGGAAACGTCGCAGCCTGTCTGGAATGCACCAAACCTGTACAACAACATCTCATCCTACGGGATGAAACCCCGCAGGCGAGGGGTGAGTCCGAAACGCTCACCGACGAAAGATAAACAGTGATATATTCAACCATAATACTTTCGAAGTAATGCAACAATCACAACGATAAGCAAATAATCACATCACAAGGAAACTATCACAAACAACATAACAGTGGAATACGACTCAAACAACACATCAGGAGAACCTCACTAAATCATATCAAAACCAAGACTCAAGGAATACTTATTAATTTTTATTACCAATTTTATCTTCCGGGCCCCGTCACTGGACAAGCTAGGGTCGTACCTGGTTATTAACTAATTCTGGATGTTAGGCCCCACCACAATCCGGGATCAACATCCCCATATCTCAAATCCGGGATCAACATCCCAATATCTCAAATCCGGGGTCAACACCCCAATATCACAAATCCGGGATCAACATCCCAATATCTCAAATCCGGGGTCAACACCCCAACCAACAAACCCTCTGGCAAGACACCACAGAACTAGTCTCTAACCATCTAGTCGTACCACTACTTTCCAAGTGACAATTACATCATCTCAATTAAGTTCCAATTTCATTCCAATTTCCGTTATCCTTTTCCCAATTATCCACAATCAATAATCCAACATCATCCTCATCGCATCATCCAAGAACCAATATCACAATCCAGTCAACAATTTCATATCACCAAACTTTCACATCAAACAATTCAATAATATCAAACCGTTCAACAATATTTCCAACACGACATACACAGGACTAACACGTTTCTACAACAGCATCAACAATACCATAGCAATCATGTAACAGTCAACAATCATTCCAGCAGATCAAACAAATAACAAAAACACACAAACCACAAAACTACACACACAGCATTACGGGCACATATCAGGGTTTATCCATCCTCACCTGATGTGTCTCTGAAACTGCTATCCGGTCAAATCCCGATACCCTATATGTACATATAGGAATACAATAATCACTTATAATGCACAATAAAATGATTATGCATGATACCGGTTTTAGAAATCGTTATACGGCTTGCCTTATATCCAATTTCTTTATTATGAAATTAACCTCTTTATTCATCATACCATTCATACTTAATTTCAAATTAAAACCGAAACCGAGTTTCTTATCGATATTCTATTATACTTATTTTTTTTAAATTAAAACCAAAACCGAACGTTCAAGCCGATATCTCGGCCCTTAGGTCGCTTACGACAAGAATATACATAAATACGTGGTACAAATTATATGGCGAAATTTATATTTGTAAGTAGAACAATTTACGGGCCGTATAATACTTCATACTTTATTTAACAACTTGAAATAAATAATGCTTATAACTAACATACCCGATGATAAAACCGTTAAATAGAAAATGCCATCATTGGTAATAGGTTATTATATTTGAAATACGGTATAAATAAATATTATAACTATTCATATGTATATATATCCGATAATAGCAAGAATCCGTGGTCGAAATATTATAACCGTGAGTAAATTGTAATCTTGGATAAGCAATACTTCAAAATAATATTTTGTTGATAACCCGTTTCACTGAAATAGTACTATCAATAATTAAATTAGCCGATCATATGGTATTCCGTCAAGCCAATAATACAAATCTTAATATTCTAAAAGTATAGTTAAACATACTTTAGTCATTGAATAAATTCCATCCGGTTATGTATTTATAATTAACTTATAATTTCATAATTAATTCCAAGATGGTATTTCCTTCTTTTTTAAAAAAAAAATCTATAGATTAATTCATTTACCATTGTTTTTAATTTACAAATTAATTCATTAACCAATTGTAATATCACACGTCCATCGGGTCCGTTATTAGATTGTCAAATGCATATGTGTCTCGGGAACATGAGCCTCCGCACGTTCGGCCCGTTTCCGAGTCCGTTGTGCAAACCGAGCCCAAACCCGAGCTCATGGTATAAATCGAGTCCAAAGAATTACCCAAAAATCGGTTTCCGGGCTCGTTGGAAAATTCCCGGGACTTCGCCGGAATAAACCCGAGACTCGCCGGAAACTCGCCGGATTCCGGCCGGAGTACTGTTCACAGCAGAATGTTCCAAAACAGGAATCCCTGCACTGTCCATCACGAACAAATAACCATGAGCAGATCGTCAACTACACTATGACAACTATCATCGCCTCTTCACCATCATCAGCTCACACCAATCGCCGGAAGTTACCAACGCCATTCAACCTTCAACAACACAAACACCATACCCACAGTGACAAGCCGACGGCCGGAACACTCCCAAACCACCATGTCCATCAACCTAAGCAATAGCACGCACACCCACAACAACTCCACAATTGACGTCAAGCCCACACACATCAACCTCGCCAATCAATCAAACATAGACCCACAAACAACAATCCAAACAAATCAGCCACGAATCTTGGCTAATACAATAAAATGAAACCAAGAGAAGAGAGGAAGAGGTGTAGCCAAGACTCACCCGGCCTTGGTGTTGTCTTGATGGAGGAGGAAAGAAGGATGGTGGTGCGACGGCGCACCCACAGCGGCTGCAGGGGAGAGGGAAAGAAGACGAGGCTGAGAGAGGGCATAGGAAGATGAAGGAGGGGAAGATGGGAGGTAGGGGGAGAGGGTATGGTGGCGGCGATTTGTGGTAAGGAGAAGGCAGAGGTCCCCGACGGCGGTCGGAGGAGGAAGATGGGTCTTGGTTTCTGGGTGATGGCGGCGCGGCTCGCCGGTGGAGAATGGTTGTTGGTGTGTGTGGGGTCGACGGCTAGAGTGAACGGAGAAGGATGGAGGAGGAGCAAGGAGGAGAGGAAAAGAAAAGGAAGGCAGAGGGAAGAGAAGCAGGAAGAGGAAGGGAACAAGGCGTGAGGAGGAGAGGAAGAGGATGAGAGGGGGTTGCAGGAAAATAGGGAAAGAGGATGTGAAATTAAAGAAGGAGAAAGGGGAAGGAAACAAGAAGAAGACAGGGAGGAAAGTCACGGGTAGAAAACGAAAAGGAAGGGTGGGCCGGCGGCTGGAAAAAAGAAAAATGGAGAGGAAAAGAAAGAAAGGAGAAAAGAAAAGGAAGGGAAAGAAAGGAAAGAAGGAAAAGAAAGAAAGAAAGAGGAGAAGTGGGACCCGCGTGGCCGGAGAAAACCGGGAGAGAGAAGAAATGTAGCCGGGAAAGAGGAAGAGGAAGAAAAGAGGAGAAAGAAGAGTGGCTCGGGCAACCACATTCGGCCGGTCCGGATTCTCGCGTCGGAATCCCGTAAACGCAGGGATACTCCCGTTTTTCCGACAAATTCCGTCCCGAGTCCAAAAATATGACTTGGGCTCGGAAAATCCGATTAATTCCCTTGAACGTCGTCCAAGTCTCGGAACTGGAAACCGAGGCTCGGTTAGTTAGGGAGATACTCCCGAGCGCGGGAAAATTCTCGGTTTCGAAAAACAACTCTCGATTTACCCTGAATTAATTACCCGAGATTAATTCAACAGTAATCACGGTAAATCGACTTCTACAGTCCCGGTAAAAATCAAAAATTTTACCCGGGCTGTTACAAAAAATATATTTTTTTGAGTGGTATCTGGTTCATAGTTTTCTCTATTTAATCACATATTGCTCTATCTTTTATACTTGTCTACAGTCTATGAGGGGGAAAATTGAACTATGATTATTTGGAAAAGAGAGGAGCACAACAATCTCATCATACTTGACTCCTATGCGAAAGATTCCACCTATTGTCCCTCGCAAATCCAAATACCACAAATGATTTGGGAGATTAACAAATGGGAATCTTCCTTTTTATCTCGTTCTAGAAGCATTTATTATCTTATAAAATATCTATATTATTCAAAGAATTGGTCGTCTGCATTCTACATAAAAGTATCTACATAAAAGTACTAAAACAACTAGGAAAAGGCGCAATTTCTGGGATATACATATGCTGCAAACCATTAATTTTTAGTTGAGTACAACAAGCTCTTGAAAAAAAAAAAAAAACATGAGAGAAACAGATAGGTCTAGAGAGAGAGTGCGAGATAGATCGCATGAGCGAAGGCCACCTCTGTCAATGCAACCGGAGACGGGCCGACAACCAGATGAACGTGAAAGAGAACTAGAGCAACCTTTGGATCTGCAGGATGCACCCCTCACGGAAACGGATGAGGAGCGGAGCACAAAAAAAGTAAGGATTAAACCGTTTTCTAACCCGGATCTGCAAAAAGAAGATGTCCCGATGGAAGACACAACATCGGCAGAAGGTCAGCAAACCAAGGCCACGGTGGAGGGCATCTCTGAGACGGTGGAGATGGATGTGACAACAGCTGAGGTAGCTACCCCGAACCCAACCGCGCGGGGGGTCAGTTACAGAGATATGCTCAACACAGGATCTACCGACTTTTCTGTCCAAGACCCATGGGAATTGGAAGGGGAGGCAGAGTATGAAGAGGGTGACATAATCGTCACTGAGAAGAATGGACGGCCGGTGGTGGAACTCTCTGCTGCATTCAGTGCCCGCTTAAGGAAGCCTTGGGAACAAGCAGTGGTGGTTAAGCTACTGGGGAGATCCATTGGTTTCAAAGCTCTGAAGGCCAAACTTGTGGAGTTATGGAAACCAACGGGCCCTTTTAAGTTGATAGACTTGGAGAATAACTACTTCGCAGTTAGGCTTTGGGAATCGAAGGATTACTATCGGGCACTACTTGATGGTCCTTGGACGATCTACGGGAATGCTCTGACTGTCCAGCCCTGGACACCATCGTTTCGTGCCTCTACAGATAGGATTGAGAAGGTGGTGACTTGGGTGAGATTTCAAGGCTTCCCATTAGACAAATATCATTCAAGAGTTCTTCGTACTATGGGTAATCTGGTGGGCTCAACTGTGAAATTGGAAGCTAATGTTGAGAACCCTGAAAGGGGGAAATTTGCTAAGGTAGCGGTTTGTTTGGATCTCACCAAACCACTGGAGGGGTCGGTTCAGGTCGATGAGGAGAGATTCCAGGTCATATATGAAGGGCTTCCGGATATCTGTTATATGTGTGGCAAAATTGGCCATGGAGTGGAGGCTTGTCCGGAGTCGCCGGATCGAGCACATCAATCAGTTCCTGCTGCCCAACCACATCCCCCGGTTGTAGTCACTCCTACAGCGCTCACAAACCCCCCGCTAGAATCGGGACAGGATGGGGCCTCCTCTGCTGCTTCTTCCTCGGTGAATCAATTTAGTGGGAGGGGGGAGTGGATGAATGCTCCACGGAGAACACGCCGACCACTGCGGAACAAGATGGAGGATGTTCATACCCATGCCACTCCGGCTAAAGCAGGAGGACTCGCCAACCGGTTCCAGGCCCTAAGCGAGTTCGAGCCAACAAAACAGGTAGAACCCCAACCTCATGCCACCAACCCTTTTGCTTTCCTAGTCCAAAATGCCACCCATGTTACCCATACCAGAAAAAATACAAAAGCCCAATCCTCGAAACAACAAGTTCCAGCTCGCAAAACAAACACCTCAACTAGAAAATCCCTCAACAAGAATTCCACCGATTCGCACCGAGTCCCTCTCAAGGAAATCTCTAATTCTACTTCTACAACCCATATCCAGGCCCCCACAGGACCAAGCCCACAACAACCAACCCAAATCACCAACCCAGAATCTAGTCTGAATAGCCACTCAAGGCCTGTTAACCAACCGTTGCACACCAAGAACAAAAATCACTCAGTCGTTCGACTGGATGAAATGCACCATAACGATACCATCTCCCCTACAGCCACCTCACAGTTCCCGCAAGCCTCTCATCCACCACAGCACTCCATCACAATCTCCCATATTTCAATCCCACCCCCTCCCCCAACCCCTAGTGAACCACCAGAACTACTAGGAACAGGGTCGCCCTTACACGGACCGATGGAAATTGCTACTCCATGGCCGTATCAGGCCCGAACCAACCATGCTCAAAGTGTATCTGCGTTACAGACGGGTCAATTTTCTGTTAATGGTATTGCCACAGTTTCCGCCGAGCAGGTGCAGGATGGGCCTCTAGGCTCCCCCTCTTCTTGATTGCTTAGTCTGTAGGACTACAACATTTCACTCTATCTTATTTTATGATTCCGATCATCTCCTGGAATTGTCAAGGTGCAGGGAAGAAGCAGTTTTCTAGGAATTTTAAGGCTTTGTGTCAAGAACACACGCCGGGTTTAGCAATTGTGGTGGAACCGAGGCTTAGTGGTAAAAGGGCACACAGGGTTATTAGGGGACTAAAATTCTCACATTCTCACCGTGTTGAGGCTAGAGGTTTTGCGGGGGGCATCTGGCTTCTTTGGGATGAGGAGCGTGTCAAAATTCATGTTTTGTATAATCACACACAACTGGTTCACATGAGGTTGTGGCATGGAATGGAGTCCTTTTTGTTGACAGCCGTTTATGCGAGTCCACAGACTGGGTGGAGGAAGTTTTGTTGGAAGAATTTGGAGGCACTAGCTGAAGGAACCTCGGAACCCTGGCTCCTGGCCGGGGATTTTAATGCAGTTTTGGCTGGAGTGGAACGACGTGATGCGCTGGGACGCCAAGGCTTGGCTAATAAAGCATTTCAAGATTGCATTACAAATACTAGATTAATGGACCTGGGGTGTACTGGCAGCAAATTCACTTTTCGACGAGGAGGCTCTCAGGCAAGACTTGACAGGTTTCTTTGTAATGAGACGTGGCAGTTAAAATTTCCAGAAGCAGCCGTCTTAAACCTCCAATACCAATGTTCTGACCATAGGCCTATTCTGCTTCGAAAAGGGGTGTGTCCGCCGCCACGGGAGCAACGCCAATTCCGTTTTCAGGCCGCATGGTTAACACACCCGTGTTTTGCTGATTTTGTAAAAAAAAGCTGGGATGGCGAGGCTAGCTTATCGGATGCCGTCGATGGGTTTGTACCAAAGATCAAAGAATGGAACAACTTGGTTTTTGGCCATATTTTGAAGAAGAAGAAGCGACTCCAAGCCCGCCTAGCGGGGATCCAGAGGTTTTTAGAAATGAAGCCTTCGGTTTTCCTCTCTAACTTGGAAACAGAACTAAGAATGGAGTTAGATAGTATTTTGATTCAGGAAGAAATTTTTTGGGCACAGAAGTCTAGGTGCAAATGGGTTCATGAGGGTGACCGCAATACGGCGTATTTCCATGCTACAACTATTATTAGGAGACGGAAGAATAGAGTATTGGCGCTGAAAAATGACCAGGGGGAATGGGTATCTGATGAGGCGGAACTGCAAAAACTGGTGGTGGAGTACTTCCAGCATTTGTTTCAAGAAGAGGACAACAATGTAACATTATTTCCACTGCCTTCCAACTTCCCGAGACGGGAACACCAGAGGTGGGATCAAATCATGAAACCGGTGACACTTGAAGAAATTAAAGATTGTCTATTTCAAATGGGTCCCCTAAAAGCTCCGGGGCCGGATGGCTTACATGCCATTTTCTACCAATCACAATGGGAAGTTGTGGGGGGCAGCCTTTATACTTTTGCAAAAGGGGTTTTTGAACGGAATATGTGGGATGAACGCATTAATCAAACTTTGATTGTTTTGTTGCCGAAGGTTGAGCAACCAGATAAGATCACTCAATTTCGACCCATCGGCCTTTGCAATGTGAGTTATAAATTATTAACTAAGATGATTGTCAATCGCATTAAGCCCCTATTGGGTGAGTTAGTGCAACAGATGCAGTCTAGTTTTGTTCCAGGCCATCACATCACCGATAATGTCATCATTGTTCAAGAGGCAGTCCACCATTTGAAGCGCAAGAAAGGGAATACTGGGTTCATGATTATCAAATTGGATCTGGAGAAAGCATATGATAGATTGCGTTGGGGGTTCATCCAGGACACTCTTGTCGAGGCGGGTTTTCCTCCACCACTTATTGCCATCATCATGAAATGCATTTCATCATCTTCCTTGAGGGTTTGCTGGAATGGGGTTGCCTCTAGTTCTTTCACTCCTTCTCGTGGCATTCGGCAAGGCGATCCTATTTCCCCCTACTTGTTTGTATTGTGTATGGAGAGATTGGGCCACCTCATTAGCCACGCCGTCCACCAAAGGGTCTGGAAACCGATTGTTTTGAACAGAGGAGGACCATCACTTTCTCATCTATTTTTCGCAGACGACCTTCTCCTCTTTGCCGAAGCATCACCCTCTCAAGTTATGGTGATTAGTGACATTTTGTCTAACTTCTGTCTACTTTCAGGTCAAAAGATAAGCAAGGAGAAATCAAGAATTTGCTTCTCAAATAACACCCCAGTACGAGTTGCTAAAAGCATCAGCCACACCTTTGGGTTCCAACGCACGAAGGACCTAGGCCGCCACCTTGGAGTTCCCTTACTGCACCAAAGGATCAACAAGAAGACATTTTCTTACATTGTGGACAAGGCTCACGCTAAACTTAGTGGATGGAAAGCAGACCGATTGTCCCTTGCGGGCCGGCTTACCCTCACGAAGGCTGTATTGAATGCATTACCCGTGTACGCAATGCAAACGGTGAGGCTACCAAGAGCAACCTGTGATGAACTAGAGAAGCTGTTCAGGCGCTTCATTTGGGGTCCCACCCTGGATAAGAGTAAACCACACCTCCTAAGCTGGGATACCCTTTGTGAGCCGAGGAGCAGTGGTGGTTTTGGGTTAAGGAAGATTCGAGCGGTAAATGATGCGTTTGCAATGAAGATTGCGTGGAAATTGGTGACGGAGCCTACGGCCCTGTGGGTTAGAGTATTTAGAGGGAGATACATGCATGGGGAAAGTTTGGCGCCAAGCACACTCAAACCCAAAAGCGGGACTAATTTATGGTCTTCCATCAGGAAAGTTTGGCCAATTTTTCGAGACCACCTGGGCTGGAAAGTTGGGGATGGGGAGACAGTTAAGTTCTGGGCAGATAAATGGCTCCTTCGTGACTCCACCCTTGAAACTGTAGCAGAATCTATTCCTGCTGGTACTGAAGAGGTTGCCGTTGCTGATGTTGTAGGGCTGGAAGGTGGATGGGATTGGGGTTTGGTTCTTAACTCACTTCCCATAGAAATTCAAAGTATTTTGCACAATACCTCGCCTCCGAGTGTGGAGAGGGGACCTGATCGGGCAATTTGGCTTGGTGAGTCCAAAGGCTCTTTCTCAATTAAGTCAGCCTATAGCATCCTAGAGGGCGAGGCTTGGCTAGACAAGGATATATTGTGGGATACCATTTGGAATTGGAAGGGCCCAATGCGGGTTTGCTCATTTTTTTGGCTACTTGGTCACCAAAGACTACTCACGAATCTGTTTAGATTTCAAAGGCACTTTGCCGAATCTGCAGCATGTCCCAGATGCCATAATGAGGAGGAATCCCCATTACATGTGGTTCGAGACTGTGTAATAGCCAAGGACATATGGCTTGCTTTTGAGGCCACACAGGTGGATACCGGTTTTTTCACGAGGCCCTTAAGGGACTGGCTGTTGTTCAATCTACAAGGGGATAAAGAGTGGTGTAGTCTCTTCGCAGTGACATGCTGGAAATTATGGGGCTGGAGAAACCATTTTGTGTTTGAAGATAATGAGGATCCAGTTGCAAATCCAGTGAGGTATTTGCTCAATCGGGCCTCTAGTTTTCAACATGCAGACCGGCCAAGCCTGCATCTTAGAGCTCATCACAGGGTAGGCGTCTTGCCCAAACCAAAATGGTGTCCACCACATAAAGGCTCATGGAAACTGAATGTGGCATGCGTTAAAGATGAGGAATCTAGTGTTATTAAATTTGGAGGTGTTTGTCGGGATGTAAATGGAAATTGGATTGCGGGTTTCTTTGGCAGTTTCAATTACTGCGCACCATTTATTGCAGATCTCCAGACCATTCTGCAGGGCTTGCTTTTCGCAAAGCAGCTGCACCTGCGGTCCCTGGTAGTAGAAGCAGACAGCTCAGCCGTTATTGAGTGGTTACGGGATGAAGCTCTTTGGGATGCTGAGTTTAATGATTTAGCTACTTCTATTAAGGAGCTTAGTGATACGTTTTGTGGGTATTCACTATCCTTTGCACCGAAGGATGCTAATACTGTAGCACATAGAATTGCTGAGTTAGCGCCTCCGTTTTGTCAGGAGTTAACTACACTCCATTCTCTCCCACTTGTAATCAATGACCTCCTCATGGAGGATAGGGGATCTCTGGGTTAATGGCCCAGGTTTGGTTTTTGTTTTTGCCCTGATACCTGTAACCTGTACGTTATTTCATTGATATGAATATATCATACCACGGTCTTCGACCAAAAAAAAAAAAATTAATTTTTAGTTGAGTACAAACTAATCAGCGCTAAAGATAAACAACATGCTATGTCTTGTCACGATAAATTAACAAATAGTATAGCCCATAAAATAACCTTAAAATTCAAATATGATAAGTGTACAACACATTAAGTAATACAAAGAAAAATCAAATGTAGACAAGCAGACATGAAAAATAAGAAATGGTCCAAAACAATACCCACAAAGTCCATGAATAAGGCGCCAAGCGGGCCCGCAAAGACTCCGCCGATCGTGGACCGGACTGCTGGTCCAGAATAATTCGAGCTTTGAATGAACACAAACACAAAAAAGAAAACATTAAACGGCAACGGTGGATGTCGTTGAAGCTTTTAAAGGAAGGCAGGGGTTTAAATTATAATTAACACAATTAAATTAGAGCGGCATAAGAGAGGACTGCGGTCTTGCACGTGTCAAGCTGTAAGCATATCCCTCCAATATACGAAATTCAAATGAAGCAAAAGGACACACAATGAAGGAAATAAAAAAAAAAACAGGTGGGATAATAAAATAAGGCCTTGGGCCACCACCATGTGGGACGGTGGGTGATGTTTATAGGCCGAAGTTTCAAAATAAACAAAATCCCCACTTTGGTTGGGTCCACAGACACAAGTGATGATCATCCTTCTCTCCTGTATAAGCAAATAAGCAGAAAAAAGCGGGTCATTGATAGGCAATACATATCCAAACTTGGATTATTAGATATTGTTTATTACATTTAAAGGTATTTAATTTTATATGGAAAAAAGTTTGGCTAATATCATTTCCTCTTAAATATTAAGGACGACAATGCTATTATAAGTATTTCGTTTTTTTATTTGGCATCATCTTAGTTCAGTCCAGAGTCAAGACTAATTTGAATTAAAATATAATAAAAATTATAAAAATTACCATCTCTGGCCTCTAGAATACTGCCTCTACAAGTTTCAAAAGAATTAGATGAGGTGTCACTTTAGGCCTTTATAATTTCATTTATCCAGCCCTCGTGTCAAGCGTTGGCCACAACTTTTCAGCCTTTGAGCTCTGACATGCAACAACAACAGAAATTGAAATTAAAAGAAAAATAGTTTTTTTATAAACGGAAGCACTATTTTCAATATAGGAAATTTATTTTGAAATAGGTAAAAAAGAAATGGTAATCTAATAATAACAAAAATCTCCTCTTACACACAACAGTAGCGAAACACACACGAGCGACACACGTGCGACCCGCCTCATCCTAATGTCTTCCAAAATTCAAACTTCAAAGTCACACACACTTCCTTCCTTCCTTCCTTCCTTCCTTCCTCCTCCTCCTTCACTTTTACTCTTTCCTTCCTTTTTCCTCCTCTCTTAAATCACACACTAGATTTTCTCCATTTTTACCGTCCCACCAAAAAGAAGCTTCTCCCGTTACACACTACTACTACTACATTTTCACCGCTTAGTTAACACGTACTTTTAAACTAATCTCCCGTTTTGTTGTCACTAATATCGATTATCTTTTGTTCTCAAAAAAAAAAAAAATATCGATTATCTTTCACCATCACAACTCTAACCCCAAAGCTTAAATTTTTGAATCTACAGAGAGAGAAAGAAACAAAAGAAACAAACACACACAAACTCTCCCCCCCCCCTCTCTCTCTCTCTTAGATCGAGCCTTTTTTTAATTCACCGCTCACCACATTTTAGTGAGAGACAGAAACTAAACTAAACCAAAGCCTCATAGGCTATAGGTAGCCTTCATTTTCACTCCACTTTTAACAACACACAGAGAGAGTGTGTGTGTGTGTGTATATATAAGGGGCCACATAGAGAGGGAGAGAGAAAGGACATGAACGGAATGGGGAGGCAAAGATCCGGTGTATCGGCGGCGCATCACCAGCGGCAGTACTCCGATAACTTCCTCGAGAGCTCATCCAACGGTAGATGGCTCCAATCCGCCGGTCTACAGCACCTCCAGGGCACTTCCGCCACTTCCTCTATCCCTCCTCTCCAGGTAGGTGGTTAACTCTTTTTTTTTTCCGATTTTGCCCCTCAGCTCCGTTTAAACTCTTCGGTTGTTTAGATCTGACGGTTGCTTTTTTGCTTGTCTGTTTGTTTGTGTGTTTATGCAGGACTATAATTTTTATGGAGGTAATCAGGGGCTTAGAATGTACCGGAACGGGTCGAGGGGGAGCGAGTTCTATACTGAGCCGGCGACTCCTCCGGTGAGTTCGCGGCCGTCGAGTCAGAGGAAGAATGGGGAGGAGGAGTCTCCCAGTGAGTTCAGTCCTGGCCTGTTAGATCTGCATTCCTTCGATACGGAGTTGCTTCCCGAGGTAGACTTCATTTGAAATGTGATGCTATTTGTGTGTTGTGGTAGTTTTGCTATTTGGTGTGGATTGGATGTGTGTGTGTGTTAAATGTACTTTGTTTGATCTGTTTTATGGAGTCGTGTGGTCTAGTTTGGTACATTTTGTCATTACCTGTGGTTTACGCTTCTTTTGTTTTGGTCTTTGAGTAGTTGCAAGTTCCTGGCTTGTATGATTCGACTTCACTGTTCCATCCGGTTCGGGGAAGAAGCTTCGATGATTCGGAGCCCTACATTTCGAATAACAAGCAAGCTGGAAGAGCTCCTGCCGTGCCGGATAACAATCTCCTTAAGAGCTTTGCTGCTGACAAGGACAAGGCCAGTTCTGTTGCGAAGATCAAAGTTGTGGTATGCTCATTCTTTCAGTTTGTTCCATTCTAATTCTACTGGTTGATAGTGTCGGTCTCTGCACCAAATGCAATTCAATTCTTACCGAGAATGGCATTTTGGGTCGATTCTGGACCTTGATAAGTCACTCCAAATTGCATCTGTTGCATGACCACAGTTTTCTATGGTTCTGCTGCTGTCAGTATTTGAACGTATACCAAGTTTTAATGGGAATGATTTGAAATGCAGGTGCGCAAGAGACCATTGAACAAAAAAGAGCTAGCCAAAAATGAAGAAGATATAATAGAGACAGTCTCCAACTCTCTGACAGTTCATGAAACTAAACTCAAGGTATCTGTCTCTGGTGGTTTTGCCCTCTTTGGCCTTGACTTTATGACATTTTAAGAAGTAAAAAATAGGTACTTTGATTAGTCAATGACGGGCAATAAAAAATGTTTGTTTTCGTAACTTTTTTCTGTCAGGCAAACCAACAGGGAAAGAGACTGATAACATGAGCAATATGTAGACAAGCGTAACAAAAGGGGAAGGGTTTCTATTTGGGGAGGTTCAAATTTAAAAATTTGATGGCTTTTGCCTGTCTTATGATTAATTTTGGTCAGGTAATCCAACACAGCAAGAGAATGATAGCACAAGGAAAATATAGGCAAGCTTAACAAAACTGGACAGAATTATGTTGGGAAAGGTTCTAATTTGATATTTGATAGCCTTTGGTGTCTTTAATGATTAATTTGTACCTTTTCTGTCAGAACTTTCATTTGGCTGCCTTGTTCAATGAATGCAAAAAAAGCTTTAGTTCTTTGTCTAACTTATGCTAAATGTGATTTGCTACAGGGCTTTTCTATTTATATGATTTGGCTGTACTGATCTTATTTGTCATGTTCTGCAGGTTGACCTAACAGAATATGTTGAGAAGCATGAGTTTGTGTTTGATGCAGTTCTGAATGAGGAGGTCTCGAATGATGAGGTCAGTATATTACCAGAAGATTAGAAGGGAAAAGAGGAGCGTATTCTGCATAAAATTCTTTCTTCTCAGCTTGTGCTGATTTGCTTATGTGTTTTAGGTGTACCGTGAGACAGTGGAGCCTATAGTTCCAATTATATTCCAGCGCACCAAAGCAACTTGCTTTGCATATGGGCAGACAGGTGCATTTCTATCCATGATGAAGTTTTAGGAAATGATGATATGATGAAGAATAGTTTCTCACCAAATCTTCTCTGCATTTCCTTCTTAATGTCAGCGAACGAAGATCGCTTTTGAAGTTTCATTTAGTAGACAGGCTTTGATACTTTCTATTAGTCCAACTTGAACGTATTGAATTTAAATGGCTTTGCCTTCTGATGTGCAATGTGCATGAAGTTCATTGATAATTGCTACCCTTGTATCCCAGCATGAGCTTGTTAGTATCTCCTTTTTTTTTTCCCTGTTTGAAGGGCTCAGTAGCTTATTTGCATCAACTAATATACTATGGGTTTCCTGTCATTCAGGAAGTGGAAAAACTTATACGATGAAACCATTACCCCTCAAAGCTTCTCGTGATATATTGAGGTTGATGCATCATACTTATAGGAATCAAGGGTTTCAGCTATTCGTGAGCTTCTTTGAAATATATGGAGGAAAACTATTTGATCTCCTCAGTGATCGGAGGTAAGTTAAAATAGTCTTTCTCTTGTAGTTCCATGGTCATTCGCTGAGCTCTAATTTGCTCAAAATTGATTCATGTCTAGGAAACTTTGTATGAGAGAAGATGGTAAACAACAAGTTTGCATTGTGGGTTTGCAAGAGTACAAAGTATCAGAGGTAGAGACAATTAAGGAACTCATTGAGAAGGGAAATGCCACAAGAAGTACTGGCACAACCGGTGCAAATGAGGAATCATCCCGTTCACATGCTATCCTTCAGCTTGCAATCAAGAGGTCAGTTGATGGAAATGAGTCAAAACCTCCTCGTCTTGTTGGTAAGCTCTCCTTTATAGATCTTGCGGGGAGTGAACGTGGTGCAGATACTACAGACAATGATAAACAGACAAGGTATGATCTACTCTCCTTTAACTATTGTTATATTACTATGTGTCACAGTTGCACTATTGCGCTAACCATTAGCTGTTTCTCAACACTGTATTTTCGTGAATTTTGATAGTTAATTATGTCTTGGGGCTGTGAATTTCAAGCTTTCTTGCATTGGTGGGTTACAGTTCGGGAGGAAGGGAGATGCGTGATATTAACCTCACTCTTTACTGTATTGCAGGATGGAAGGTGCTGAGATCAACAAGAGCTTACTTGCCTTGAAGGAGTGCATTAGGGCTCTTGACAATGACAAAAGTCATATTCCTTTTAGAGGAAGTAAATTGACTGAGGTTCTTAGGGATTCTTTTATGGGCAATTCACGAACTGTCATGATATCATGCATCTCACCAAGCTCAGGCTCATGTGAACATACTCTGAACACCTTAAGATATGCTGACAGGTGAATAAGAAATTATTGTCCATTTGAAAGTGATTTACTCTACCTGTATTAGTTGCATATCTGACACTGGTATGCTGTTGAATGTAACCATCCAGAGTGAAGAGCCTTTCAAAAGGTAGCACTTCAAAGAAGGATATCTTGTCTTCAACATTAAACCTTAAGGAGTCAACGACGGTGCCTTTGTCCTCTGGTTTACCTGTTACATCCACATTCGAGGACGATGTAACTGAAACTTGGGCTGAACAAGATGAAAGAGATGATTTTGAAGCGTCAGAAGACTCCTATGAACAGGAAAAACCAACATGGAAGGATAATGGAAGGCTGGAAACTTACAGCCTACCCACTACAGAGGATAAATTGCGGAGACCAAATGGTCAGGCAAAATGGAAGGAGTTGCCTCCAAAATCGGATTTTAAGAACGCACATCCTGATGATGATTTAAATGCATTGCTACAGGTAAAAGATGGCTAGTCAAAGTTATGAAGAAATGTAATGATTTTCTTTTGCCAACATGCTAAACCTCCATCCTATATTTTTAGGAAGAAGAGGATCTTGTAAATGCTCACAGAAAACAAGTGGAGGAGACTATGAATATTGTTAGAGAGGTATGTGATCTAGTCCAACAACTACAAGGAATCCTTGACTATTGCTGTCTCTAGGATTAAACTACAGAGCATACCTGAAAACTTAATGGCCTTGTTATCAGCAATGACATTTTTGTCTTTGCAGGAGATGAATCTGTTGGTTGAAGCAGACCAACCAGGAAATCAGCTTGATGATTACATTACCAGGCTGAATGCCATTCTTTCTCAGAAAGCTGCTGGTATACTGCAGCTACAAAACCGCTTAGCTCATTTCCAGAAGCGTCTGAAGGATCACAATGTGTTAGTATCTTCCTCTGGGTACTAGTATCACATGGAAGTGCAGTTATATATACATCATTATGAGAGTCCTCATCCTTGTGAATGGGTACTTCCTCTATAGTTGATTGCAAGACTATGGCCCGCTAGTTTATTTGGTTGTGCACTTCGGTGATATGAATGGGAGCAGTACTGGGATTTGGCATCTCATGACAGATAATTTCACAGGCCATTATGCAACCAAGGTGTTCCTTGTTTGTTTTCAAGGATTGGAGATTGATTTTAAGATCCCGCCTGTCCACATGATTTGTACTGACTTCCTTCATTTCACATTTGTCATTTCGTGGAAGTATTTATAGTAGGGCATTGGATTTACATTCCATCAGGCTGGCATATGCATTTGTAAAGTTATGGAGCGCTGTAATTTGATTCATTAATTGAATACTTCTCGATTACACTACTGATGGTGTTATTTTTTTTTCTATTCGGTAATGTAAGATTGATGACTGTACCATTGTGTCCTCTATTCCAAAGCTCTGCCCCAGCTTCAACGGATAAAACAATAAGCTTTTTAGGCAGTGACACTCTGATTTGGGTAATAGCTTTATTAGCCTGTTGTTAGTGAATTTATATAATTGCTTCAATCGCTTTGTTCTTGCTCTCTTTTCCTGAATATGGTTTTTCTTTCTGAGAATTACAGCCATGTTAAATTTTCCTCTGTACTAAAGGTAAATATAACTAACCTCTAGATGAAGGATACTTGATTTTCAATGAAATGGCGTGATTAGAAACATAACACATCTATTTTAATGACAAAAAAAAGTGATTAGAACATAGACAATCATTCCCCAAGAGAGCGACATGTCGGTCTCAGCACTCAATTGGCCAATTCTGTATGGGTCTTATTACTCTATTCGTCGTCTATGGTGGGTCCATTTAATTAGTACTGTACATGGGCTTATGGCCCAAAACTCAATGTAATCAACAGACAGAAAAGCATAATAGCGGTTTTCGTTTCACCTTAACGAATAATTAGTTGCAAGGCCGTTTTAGTCATACTACAACAAACCCCATTCCCGCCACTTCCTTCCCTCCCTCTCCCTTCTTCTGTTGAGAACTAACTGCCTGCAACTCTTCACACCTCCCAGCTCCCAAAACAAAGCCCATAAAAACAAAACAGAGAAACCAAGAATCAATCTTGTACCCTAAAACCGAGAATCAAAGAGAGAAACCACCACAACAGAGAGAGATAAGCAGGTGTTGATAACCACCGCAGCAAAAATGGCAAGCATGAGGAAACTCAGCTTTCTCATATTCGTTCTTGGCATGTCGATCTCTTTCATGATCCAGACGCCAGAGATCATCAGTAAAGGCCAGAAGTGGCCGAGCACGCTACTGTGGCCGTCTTCACCCTGGGATTCCTCCTCCCTTTCTACGACGTTCTCGACTCCGTGGACTTTCTTTCGCTCCAAGAATGAGAAGCTCCAAGATGTATACGAAGAAGAGGAAGGAGATGGAGATGGAGAAGGAGAATATAGCTCTCCCCCTCAGCCACTGGAGTATGATTTCTATAGTGATTCGTGCCCTCAAGCCCAGTTAATCATCCAAGAACTGGTTCGAGGTCTTTCCAAACTCCGGTCCAGCGTGGCTCCTTCTCTCTTGCGGCTTGTTTTCCATGATTGTTTCATTCAGGTGACCATCTTTTTCTTTCTTTACTTCTTTCCTGTTCTTGTTGATCTCGTTGGTTTTCTGGGTTTTGCCATTCTTGTGGGTTTCTTTATGGAACTTGATGTGCCATTTCCCTAAACTGTCCTGTCAAGATTTGCATGCATTAAGCTTCTGTTACTTCCTTTGCGTTTTGGGACTGAATTCTGTTTTGTTACTCTTCTAGGGATGCGATGCTTCTGTTCTGTTGGATGCAGCCAACGGTATTGATTCTGAGAAGGATTCTCCTCCCAATCAAGGCTTGAGGGGTTTTGATATTATCGATATAATCAAGTCAGAGATTGAGAAAGAATGCCCAGGAATCGTTTCTTGTTCTGATATTCTTGTTTTAGCAGCCAGAGAAGCTGTTATTCAGGTATATAATCATAAACCCTCTCTCTCAAATCTCAATCTCTCTGCCCTTAGTCTTTTCATCTTCATCTTTGGTGACCTTTGTGTTTTTATTTCTTTTCAGGCCGGCGGTCCTTTCTATCCACTGCAAACTGGCCGGCGGGATAGTACTGATTCTTTTGGAGCTGAGGCCACAAAGGACCTTCCTTCACCTCATTCTGATCTGGACGAAACCCTTGCAATTTTCTCCTCTCGGGGTTTCGATGAAAGAGAAACCGTTAGTCTCCTAGGTATCAATATCCCTTTACCTTCATTGACTTTTCATAACGTTTTGTGTGAATAAAGTGATGTTGATTGAGCATTTTATGGTTTATGTTCACTGTTTGCTTGCTTCCTTCTGCATCGGGAACTGGGTAGTTTTCCTTTAGCGTTTCTAGTTGCTTAATTTGCTGATTTGGAAGCTGATGATTTTAATATTTCTACTGTGCAAGCTGACCCTTCTTCGTTGTAAAGGCCTAGATCTTTTGCTAGGAAGAATTTGATGCTTATGGTGTAAAGAGCTACTTAAATTGTTTTCAACTTGGGCAGAAATAGTTTTACCTTTCCTGTTCTTGCTGCTGTAGAATCCTTTCTAATTCTGGTTTTATCTTGCGTCTAGGTGCTCACAGCATTGGAGTGATCCACTGCAAGTTCTTCCAAGACCGTCTCTACAACTTTGGAGGGACTAATAAGCCAGATCTAACTATGGATACTGAGTTCCTTAATGAAATGAGGTCAAGGTGCAACAACAAGACAACGAAAGCAGCAGCAGCAGCATCACCTTGCTCTCATGGATTGGAGTCATCAACAGGAAAACCCTCTACTTTCTGCTCACCATCAGCTGCACCATCACATTCTCTGAATGTTCCAGCATCTTCCTCACCGTTGTCATCTCCAACACGCTCAGCTTTCTTGAAGGGCTTGCTTCTATCCTCTCCTGAGGAACCAGCAACGGATATGGTCTATCAAGGGCCTGGGGCAGAATTTGGTACTTCATACTATCGCAGAATCTTGGGAGGGAAAGGAATACTCTTTACTGATCAGCAGCTAGCAGCTTCAGAAGAAACTGGAATTTGGGTCAGAGCATATGCTTCAGATTCCTTCTTATTCAGACAAGACTTTGCACTGGCAATGATGAAGCTTTCAAACCACAGAGTCTTGACAGGATCAATGGGTCAGGTCCGGCTTAACTGTTCAAAAGTAGCATAAAGTTGCAAGCGAGTGGCAGTCACAGAATTGATTTCTCAGCTCACTGCATAATATTCTTCTTTGATCTTATCTGTGGTTTCTTTTGAACCTCTACAAGTTTGCAGTCTCTAATGTAGTTCACTATGTTCATGAACTTGGGCAGAGATTCTGCTGTGCACATTAGAGTACTAGCAACTTAGTGTTAATATTAGCTCAATTAATGAGAGTGATGTTTCTGTAGTTTCTGCAGTGATTTGGCTCAAAGTCAGAGGTTTCTAATCTTAGTCATAAAGAATTACTCCTAGACATAAGCTGTTTACAACTTGAAGCAATCTGTTATTAACAGGCTGTGGGCAAATCTGATAAATGCAAAGCTCTATTTTTCATACATTGAATAAGCTCATGAAGAATGCTACTCAAGATCACACACTCTAATAGGCAACTTTCAAGGCAGTAATAGTTTTCTGGAGAACATATAATTCTCAGGAGCAAGCCAGGGGAGAAAAAATCAAATTTCAAAACCGTATTTCTAATGAACACACAGTAACATGGAAAAGAATTTTAAAAAAATTAGAACAAGGAAACAGATCCATCTTCACTAGGAAAAACTCGCACATGTTTTGTTTCTACAACTGAATCGAGCCAAGTATTCGATTTGAATTGCTGGTGCTGGCAGTTGTAATGGCAGTGGCCTGTGGAGCAGAGCATTCTGTGTACATATTTGTGAAGAACTTGTCGACCATGTCAAGGTACACTGGACTTTTAAGCCTTGAATAGTAGTGGAGTGCTTCTTCCACATCCAGCACATGTTCAACATTACTCGCATCCAGCATCTCGAATTCTTTCATCTTCTGCGCCAATGCATTAGCCCCACCATTCACACTCATGGAACTTAGTTCACTTTTACTTGGCAGGGGACTTTTCTTGTTCTCCTCTAACTTTCCTTCCTCTTCTTTCTTCCTCAATGGACTATTTGACAGAATCATTGAGAATTCGTTACCTACATTGTCTTTTCTCTCAGGCTCTTTTGCTGCTACTGCATGGTTGCTCTTTCTCTTCATTGAGTTCTCCATGTCACACTCCCATTCATTGCAAAAATAAGTGTAGTACTGGTCTCTTTGGTGGATCCCTCTGTTGCTGCGACCGCATGAGAAAGGGTTAAAGGTAATAGGTTTATGTAGATTCTGATACTTGCCTAAGAAGAGGGACTTAAGGTTTTGGAGGGTTTTGTGGACGAAGTACTTAGTCTTTTGAAAAGATCCTCTTAACTGCATTTGCAGCTGCAAAATGCTGTATGCAAGGACTGGCTTATGTGCTGTTTCTAATGCGTAGATGGGAAACTAGAGATGGATGGAATTTCTGATGTCAAACTTGAGTAATTGCCTTCTACTGTCTCTTGCTGCTTTATGATCCTTCCACTAAACCTTGCATTGATGTATTGGGAGCAGGTAGCCTTTGTGCGTTTAGATATCCAATCTTTTTTGCTTTTCCGTAAACAAAAGAGTAATAAAGGTGTTTAATAAAGCATTAGAAATTAATGATTTGGGAATTTTAGTGATCATGAATGTTTTATTTTGACTTCTTGTTGTCTAAAGTGAAGTCCAATTGATTAAGATGCAAAGTTAAAGGTAGAGTAGCGTGGGTAGGTGTAAAGCCTTTTTCTGGTGATCGATATTTCAACAAGTGCCTGGCCACAGTAAACTATTGTTTTTTCCAATCCATGACTCATAAAATCTATCCGTCTATCATATTATTATTCATAGACACAGGTGGATACTGTATCAAATTAATCACATATGGGATGGAAATTATGCTTTGCTAGATACTTATTGTTTTTACTTGTAAGAATGTAAATTGAGCTAAATTCTGAAGCATGAACGGCCTTGTTTATTTTGGGAAGGTTCTTTTAAATGAACATCAGGTATCATCATCAAACTACAGCTAGTTAGATTGTCAATTTGTGTGGCTTTTTGTGGTATTATCTGCCAAGAATATTAAAGTCTCCCTGAAGAATGAAAAGGTAAATACCGAAAAAGACAAATTCAGACAACGCACATGCATTCCCTCAAGTTGGACAAGTACAGATGAAGCAGTCTGCATATGGCGTACTTAATTTGGCTCATTTATTTCTTTGCCACGTTTAGGTCGCCAACAATTAAACTTACATCTTCATCCGAGTACATGCAGTGTATGTATCGGAGAAAATATGGTTATAATTGTATCCCAAAGAGGAAATGTGCCTTGAATGCTGATTAATTAAATTGCTTAAGAAATCTAAATACAAATCAGAGATAAACAAGTGATGGTGTATTGAATGTTGCTGGTTTAATGGTAGGTCAAGCGTGATATTGTATTGCATCCCACTAGCTTAATGGAAGCTTAAACATGTTGCTTAGTTATAGTTAGCCCGTTGATTATCAAGATTATGAGATGTACAAATCATAGGAAACTGCATAATTAGGCTTGCGTTGCTGGAAAAGAATTGTGAACTGCAGAGATTTCATCAGGACACTTCTTCTTCAAGTACATCCATGGAAACAAGGAAAGTACATATCCAAGCTTACATGCTTAGTACATGCACCTTAAGGCGGGTTTCAAATGTACATGATGTAGCCAATCATTAGCTAGAAAGACTATTGAATGGAAAGCCAGGTAAAAGGTCCACAAAACTCAATAGTGGAGGTAAACACAGAATGTGAGCAAAAGAAAGAGGAAAAAAACTATGGCAAGGAAATAAATGCATATATGCACAAGAACTCACAAACATTGGCATCTATAACCTGATGGACCCAAGTCTTCGCTTTGAAGTGTTGATGCTGGCAGAGGGCTTTGGAACAGAGAATTCTGAGTACATATTCAAGAAAAAGTTGTCCACAATGTCAACATACGCAGGGCTTTTAAGGCGAGAATAGTAGTGGAGTGCTTCTTCTACATCTAACACATGTTCTACATCACTCACATCCATCATTTCCAGCTCCTTCATCTTTCTAGCCAACTCATTCATGCTCTTTGAACATGGTTCACCTTTCTTTAGCTGGGAACCTGTCTTGTTCTTCTCTTCTTTAACTCTCTCTTCTTTCTTCTTTAAAGGGCTCTTTACAAGCTTCATGGAACTTGCATCACTGGCTTCTGCATCTCCTGCTGCCGGTTTCGATACAATGCTGCTACCATTGTTTCCCTTCATTGCCTTCTCCAAATCACACTGCCACTCATCGCAAATATCTGCATAGTACCTATCTGTCTGGTGATTGCTTGAGTGGCCCTTGCTGCTGCATGAGAAGGGCTTGAAGGAAGTAGGCTTGGGTAGCTTTTCATACCCTCCAAGCAAGAGGGTCCTAAGGTTTTGGAGATTTTTGTGGAAGAAGATCTTGGCCTTTTGAATAGAATCTCTCAGCTGCATTTGATTGGATTCTGTACTGTATAGTGAAGGTTTGTTGTGTGAGTCTCTTGGAGAAAGAATGGACAGGGTTCTAGTAAGAGTTTGGCTTTCTTACTCTTTTTGTGATTCTGATATGGGGATAGTGAAGACAGAGACAGTTAAAGGCTGTTAAGGTTTCACCAGGGGACAACTGCAAAAGAGTATAAAGGCAAAGTTTCTTACTGTTTTTTACATGCAATATCCCTTCTCTTTGTCCCAACTCTTCCTAGCAGGACCAGCTGATCAATGCCCCATAAATTCAGAGGATTACTAGTTTCCAGTTTTTGCCTTTTATCCAAGGCAACAAAATCCTGTTTGAACAAAAGATATATAAAGTTTAATAAAGCCTTATAAAGTGAGGAATCATTTCAAACATTTCAATTTTTGACTGTTCTCAATCTAAAGTGCAGTTGAACAAAGATGCAAAGCCAAAGTTAATGTTGGTGAAAAAAGTTATTCCTGTGATCCATTGATTCAAATTGAAACCACTAATGAATTTACAATTGCCTTCCATATAGTGGTGGACCACTGTACACATACACTTAATATTTGCTTCTCTAGCAATTACAAACAAACCTGATCAGGTTATCCCTAGGGACACCAAATGACAGAGTTTTGGAGAATACATATAAGACATTTCTATAAGACCTATCCAGAGGGGTTGAAGAAAAAAGAGAAAGGGAATAATCCATCCCAAACCTAAATAATTATTTGGGAATAAGAAAGTACGAAATTTATTGAACATTTCGTAATTTTCAATAGTTGGGCATCAGGGTTCATGACTTACCCCTTCTTCATGTGATATTCCATGCCATAGTGAGGAAAATTCCCATTACATTAATATGCCAGAAAAAAGTATGGGCCCAGATATTGTTTTCATGGAACACCCAAAGGCCAACACCCAGTTAATATGTAGTTAAGGCGCATTTAGATTCTTGCCAGTGAAGTCACTTTCTTTGCAGTTGAACATTCAAAAATTAAAATCCCTACCACCAACCCAACATTAATAGCTGGAACCTTTGGTAACCTTATCTTGGAGGGGCGCAGCCTATTGCAGACCAACTCATCCACATTGCTTACAATTGTTATACGCATGATCCTCAATTTATGACAATTCAACAAGAAGAATTTTAAATTCGAGTTGCTCCATTAAACAAAGCTTATTCATAGACATTGCATTTATCAATCGTTGTTTACCTTATACTTCAAATGCAGGGTTTAATGTAACTTTAACACTTCTGCCTTGTTGCATGGGGATAAAATGTGGCGTAGCCTATGAATCATTCAAATCTTTTACAAAGCTGGTTCCATTTCAAATATACTATAAAGTACAGAATTCCTTCTAAAAAGAATAAAGAATTATAATAAGAATTCACAACTTGGCAACTTGCCTTCTGCTAATTACATTTTGCAGTAAATATGTAAAACTGAAGGTCAGGCAGTGAACACTATTGAGTTGACTCACAAACGAACATTTGGCTACACTCGTTGGTTTTCCAGTTTCTCATGTTTAATGACATCCAAATCACTGAAAACCAAGCAAATCAATCTTCAGAAGCAGAGCTGTTACTTCAGCAGACCAACGAATCACGCGTTTATTGTTGGCCTTTACACCTGAATATCTCTCTTCAGCAGAAAATGACTTGGCTAGCACTACATGCCAGTTATATTGGCAACAGTTACCAGTGGATAGCCCCAATGTCGAAAAGACTGACCCCACTGCGCTTCATTCCGGCTTTGTTGTTCTTTGAGTGGAGTAGAATTTACACCAGCAATGTTCAGTGGCACCCTCTCTTTTTGTTGTATTTGAAGAACTGATGCAACAACCTATGCACTTCACCGTAGTTACTGGTTGTAGGAACAAGACTACCTTTTATCCACTGTGGAAGCTTGTTAGTTGGGTGAGAAGGGCTTCTTTTTGATGGATCAGATGCATACCGCATGTCAACCAACAAAATTGCAGCATAATCATTTATGTGTCGTATCGCTCTGCCTGCATAAAGAAAAGGTAAATAGACATCATAGGCAGTTCAAAGTAAAACTATTTGGATAGGCAAAAAAATGCCCAGCCAAATAACTAGACACATGAACATGTTGCTCGTGCATGGCCAGCTGATAAGCAGCCGAAGACTTTAGTTAGTGAAATAACTTGTTACCATTTAGGACTTCAAACAGGCGGGAACTCTTAATGGACTAACTTCAACATCATGATTATCATGTCGAGGCATCAAATCTGAATATCTAAGAACTATTTTAACCCATTTTTAGCCCTAAGCATTGTCTCAACAATAGAGTTTTCTACTTTTGAAGATAATGTGGCAATTAGGACTCACCAATTGATTGATTTACAGCTTTCATGCAGAGATTTTCATAGTACTCTTTTCCTCTGCGTCTGCAACCTCTTAGGACGCTGAATGCAGCCTGCACATCCCCATTATAACATTCATCACTGAACGAAATTGTAGAGGTTTTTGCACAGTTTGGCTCTCCCAAGCTCTCGATGTACTTAACCCTTTCCATCAACTCAATATCAGAGGGGTTTGGGTAAGGCAGTCCAACCATAACTATGCATCTGCCCATCCCATCACTGAAGTTGATGCCCTCCGAAATCTTTCCACCAACAACAGCTAGGAGCATTGCACCATTCTGAGGTGTTGCATCTTCTGTTGGTCCACTAGACACCCTATCTATTGTTTCCTTGTATTCCTTGAGAACTAGTTCCACAGAAGAGTTTATTTTAGGCTCTCTGAAGATGCGCTTTTTCTTCATTATCCTTTCAAGAATTCCTGATTTCTTCCATGCACTATAAACCTTCCCTTCATATTCAAATGAAGAGAAGAACACAACAATCCCTTCAGGAACAACTGCTGCCAGATTGCAAAGTAAAAGTCCTAACTCCTCTATCTGTCAATTCAAACCCACAGTCAGCAGATATCTCAAAAAATGTCTGGAGATTAAATGAAATCATGGTCATCAACTCATGTCGCACAGAATCATGTTTGCCATTTCAGGAAACAACTAAGCATATATATATATAAAATCTTGCAATCTGGGGTATACAATAAAGCTGGTAATCTAATTCATAAAATGTGATCAGCTAGAGTTCTAGCTCTTGTGACCAAACCCATGATTATAAATAGCATAGATGGAGCAATATAAGTACTAACAATGAAAGAACATCAGAACATCCACATTTAAGTGAGAAGGATGATGGGCAATCATTCACCATGGCTGATGAGCGTCTCGCATTGTAGCTAAAATCAAAACAATGGCCAGAAGGGCCGCGAGAAACTGCAATTGGCAAAATACTCTCTGGAGGTACAATATGACTACATGAGAAAAAATGTAGCTCATTTGAAGGTAACCATGGGAAAAGCCGCTCCCTTGTCTCTTCTATGGGCTGTAGAGTCCCACCTGCCAGTACAACAGCGTGTACTTGATTCACAATCTGTAGCAGATCAAGATGAAACATCATTACTGGGGAAGAGAAAAAATAAAGAAAGAGAAAACTCATGGATACTTCATTCATCCAATCCAGAAATGAGAAATTTAGAGCTTTTTACATCTGTAACTGCGTTTAGGCATTCCTTTTTATGTAATATCAGAAATCTAAATGAAGCCAGAAATGAAATATCTTAACCTCTGAGAAAATCTTTTCCCCTGTGAGCATAACATATTTTAAGAATCCTCCTTGACGCCCAGAGCATGTTGTTATTGTCTTTGACACTATTACCCGTCCATCACCATCATTATTTGTCAATGATGCCAACATGTCGACTAGAGAACGAAAACTAGAAAGTGCACTATCCTCCTCATTGCTGTCACCACTGTTCAGACTCAAACCTTCTTGGAGCCTTGTTACCCTTTCTCCATAGCCACTAACCTGAGGCACCAAACCATAGTGTTCTTAAGATTAAAGTTTGATTGATAATAGCAAACCAATTGGGAAGACTATGAAGTTGAGCGTAGGAATTTACCTTATGAATAAAATTGCTTTCCTTTATATATTCTAGCAATTTGAACAAATTAATGTTATCTATGTTTAGAGAAAACAGGAAATCATTTATGGCCATGGAAGCGTCAGTTTTTGCATTAGAAGCTTTCTGTTCAACTTGATACACATTGGCATGAACATTCTCATTGTCCAGAGCTTGCAGGAAAGCCCGTGTAAGGACCAGTAAAGTTTGGATATATCTCCGGTTGCCAGGTCCCAACAAACTGCAAAATCTCGCGAAGTATCTTTCTGTGTGGGAATGCACAAGCTCCAACTGTGTAACACAGAAAATCTTTTTGTCAGGTTCGCAGTAGTGAGAGAGAGACTTAAAATTAATGTGACTCGACTAAATTATGACTTTAGGTAGGGATCCAAACATAAATCGAGGAACCATAATCAATCTGTCTGTATCAAATAGCATTGAGACTAATTATCAAAATGCATCATGACTGAGAACATAACCACATACCAAGAGAACATCGAAAAGTAAAATAGATTGGATATAACATGAATTCACCTGTGAAAAAGTAATTCTAGCATCATACATGCTAATCAGGGAATCAGCTAGATTATGAGCCTCATCTATTATAACTATATTGTTCTTCAAATTGAGGCCAAGTGATTCACGAGATGACTTTGATAATAGAGATTGATAGGGGAGAACCACGAGATCAGCAGCTGGGAGCATGCTGCGAGAGCCATAATATGGACAGGTTCCAATATTTCTCCCAAGGGAAACAAGATCTTCAATGTCCATTGCACCTTGTTGCATTATCTTGCCCCTAAATTCCTTTTGCAGTTTATGCTTTCCAAGCATGGGACATCCGGATAAGGCCTTCATCCGACGTACTCTTCCCTCTGCACCTAAAGTCTACAAACAAACATTAGATCAGCGAGAAAAGCTCTCAAACCCCAGAAAATAATACCACCAGCCATATTCCCGTGGCATATATAATAAGTTCACCAGTGTCGGCTTCCTAGATTGCTCCTAATGATTGATAGTTCATCAGAATATTTACATTAGTTGTAACACTCATCGAATTCAATTTCAAAGAAAGCACTTCTAGGTCGATTCAAATGTTCACCAAAGAAATTTTTTAACTAACATCAAGGAATATATGCCTTCCTGTAGTAAAAATTTGAGAAGTACCACGACGAAACCAAGAAATTTACCAAAATATTAGAAGTGAAGATACAAATATGTGCCAAAGCGTTAAGACACGGAAGAGAAATCAATACCAGTATCCTTTGGACGTGGACAAGCATTTTCAATTTTTCATACCTTAACTTTGGAGACTCCATTTTTTCTATTATTTTGAAGCTCCATGCACCGTTCATTTATGCGTGTGGTGCTCCCAAGTCTCAAAACCTCTGGAATTTCAAACCCAGACAATGAAATTAGGCACATATATATAGTCAATGAATGATTTGAGGTTCATAAAATCAGAATACCTTCATTGATGCAAAAATTCTTCCTTGACCCCAAAGACACGACATTTATTTCATTGGTGAAGACAGTCTTCCTTAACTCCTTGATGAACTGGGAAAGCTGCGAATGTGTTCTGCTACAGAAGAAAATTTTGAACATCTTCTCCTCCTCCTCCTCCCCGGAGTCATCATGTTCCTCTTCCTCATCACTCGAACTAATAGAGACCCCACCAGCCTTCCTCTTGGAATGCGCCCCATCATTTCCTCCTTCTTCTTCACTTTCATACTCTCCCAGTAAGAACTCCTCATCATTCAACTCCACTCCATTATCATTCTTTTTCCTACTCTCACCCTTGTTCACCTTACTATCTCCCTCCCTCAAATCACGTGAAGTTACGTCTTTGCAACTTCGCTGATTCCTTCTTCTCCTATCAGATTCTCTGAATCCATTTCTGTTCTTGCTCCTAGTTTTCTTCTCGCGGGTTTGGTTGTCCGTGTTTACAACAAAGTCCCTCATCCAATCGGGTTCATCATCCGAGCCAACTTGACTACAGTCCCTCTGTTTGTCATCAGATTCAGCCTTTACTTTTGCGTTCTCCTTCTCCCGCTGATCAGACACCCATTGTAGAGCACTACAAATGATACTCAGAGTCTTCCCAGTCCCTATCGCGATGAAGCAAGGCAAAATTGAGTAAAAGGGAAAAGAACCCACTCCATATCTTACACTATATACACATATCCCACAAGCACAAAACGCAAATACATTCAAATAGTCTGATTTTTTCTTCAACTTCTCTTCCTCACTAAATGTGATGAAATCGTAGACCACTCTTCATTACAATACATCCTATCGTTTTATATTAAAACCCATCATAGTTTATCGAATTCGATTCCAGTTCTTTCATTACATAGCCATTATATTATTATACAAGAACAACAACAACAAAATGAATATCCAGAGAAGCAGGTATACCAGTAGGGCTTTCGAGCATGGAGATGCCGCCATGATCCAGAGAGCGATAAAGCGCCTTCATAAAATCAATCTGGATTGAGTAGGGTTCGTATGGAAATCCTCTAAATTTCGGCTCCCCATTTTCGCCTTCCATCAAATTTTTTACGCAACCCACCATTAATGACCACTTGCTCTCCTTTTGATCTTGCTTGCCTCCTCCTCCTGCTCCTGCTCTACAATGCCGCCAAGACAAAACAAAAAAGCACACAACTTACTCTTCTAGGTGTTCCGGAGTTTACATTTTGTTTTTGCTCAAAATTTTTTTGATGCCTTTTTTTCCCGCGAGAACCACAAAAAGGGAGGGAGAGACTGTTTTTTCCTTGTATTGCCCCAGCGATATGGTGACATGTCGTCAATGTCTAAAATTCTGCAACGTATTTGTTCCGAGAAAACAGCGACATATCGTCTAATCAAAAGGCGTATGGCCCATGCCGAGCTTCATTTCCGTTCGGCCTACCGTAAATTACATTTGGGCTGGGCCGAACAGATCAGAACATAAATACTGGGATGGACTCGTGATCGGCCTTTGGAGTTCAGGACTTGGATTAACAACAGAACCTTTTAGCCCAATTGGAAGGCCTGTCAGTCATTATGTTTGGGGGCCCATCATAACTCATTTACAAAGAGAGACGGAAGAATATATCTGAATTTTTGGACAATACAGCACTGTTGCAGGCAGAAAGCATAATATACCTATCAGTTTTTCTTTCCAGAGAAAAGAAAGAAGCAGATTACGAATGAATTGAAAAGAGAGGAAAGGCCTTTCAGCTGTAAACAGATCATTTCATTCATTTCTTTTTTTCTTTTCTGTCCTCTAGCTACATACAATTTCCTTGAAATTCAATTCCAGAACTACCTACCCTCCTGACCTATACCTCAATACGCTCAATTGATGACCTTTACACTATCAATCAAAATATTGGATGATATATTTTCCAGTTGCAAAAATCAAGGAAACATAAAATGTGTTCTTAGTTAAATACACCTGAAGAATATAATGCCCGGGCGATCCAGACTCAATTTCTATACTAGCCAGAATCATGTGCTGCACCAAATTTATCACTTTCTTCATGTAATTCCCTGAACGTGCGATCTAGTTCTGGGAAAGCGGACAAAAGCAGCAGCTCAAGGAGGTCAAAAGCAAGTTGCTTGAGACAGATTGATGACTACACAGGAAGAAAAGCCATGGCAAATGAGATGGTTAATATGAAATATCAAGAAAATTGAAAGAAAAAGTTTAGACAAAAGAAAGAAAAAGCTTACAAGCACCGGATTTTTGAGTGGCAAGACGTTGGTGTTACAGGCACAGTTTAAAATTTATGTGTCACTTACATTATTGCTCAAAGTACTAACCAAAGTAGAAATATATATTGCTCAACAATTTTGGAGCGGGGGTAGGCAATTAGCAAAGGGTCATCTTACGCCAGCCTACCTTCAATGTCTACACTAAAAGACGATCAGGAATTCTATTTCTAAACAGGAAATTACCTGAAGAAAGAAATAGAGATCCTTGGCACATTGTTCGTAATCCTTTCGACCAACAAGACTGACGATGGCAGGCGGTGCATTGTCTGCATTACAACAAGGGTGAGTGCTATCATGTAAAGGATTGGTTCACATTTGAGCAGTGTGGTTCTACGAATGACGGATATATAAAAATATGATACATTGAAATGATGGCATTACCAATCATTAGCTCATATACAAATTTAGCACGCCGATCTGCCTCCTGTTGTTGCTGCTGCTGATCAATCAATCTAGGGGAAGATGCTCCAGGGGATTTCTGGCCATTAGACGAGCTCAACTTGGGAGACAACATTTCTGACTGTTGTTTCTGAGGTGAACTAGAAGGAGGTCTTCTGTTGGGATGCTTGGTTATGAATATTCCGTCCGGCCAAAGTATCTGTTGAAACCGTAAAAGTGTCTGTTAATATCCCTTACATCCCTCACAAAGAAATAAAAATGCGGAAAAGAACAAGTTGAAATCAGTGCAACTTCTCACTAGTTTAGCTGTATTGCTGAAATACCATGTAGACTGCAGAAATTCCAATCTTTACCTATTTGGCTGTTTCACAAGGGCAAGAGCTGAGATGACAGCCCTTTGACGAGGCAACCAAAGTTTAGACAAACAAAAAGATTTCAAATTTTTTTAGGGGTTTATTTTCAGGAGAATTTGTACGGTATATAAAATGAAACAGTGAAGCTAAAGCTGAAAGAGTAAACAATATAGCCTAATGGCCAAAATCAAAATGCATAAGCTAACAACAGAAAGGTAAGGACTGTTGTCAAGGTTTTAAGGAAGCAACATTTATGATAGCTTCTAAAAAATATTAGGACTCGCTAACCTAACTCTAAGAAATTAGGCTCAACTAGATCATTCTTATCCAAATGTCTTCATAAAATTTGGAGAGAGTACAGAGTAGTTAACAGCAGAAAATAATGCTGGAGACGTGCATAGGTCTGATCACCAACCTCCGACGGACCATGCCATAAAACATGTCACACCCCAATAGAAGAGTACATTCTGTTTACAGTTCTCAGCATAATATTGTGGATGCTTATCACAGAGAGAAAATACAGTAAAGTTAAGGTAACCTAAACTCTTAGCTTCCATTTTCTTATCTATCAGGCTTGTCGCTAATACTTTTGACAAAAGTTAAATGCTAAAAAGAAAAACGAAAAAAGTTAGCTTCATCTGCTATTCAGCAACCACTCTCCCAAGGCAAGAATCAAAGACCAAAGCTTACAGCATTCACAACTAAAAGTATCCTTAATCACGTTTCAAGGAGATATCACCAATATGAGTTAAAAGGATCTCGCTAAAAGAAAGCCAAATAGCAATCATGTTAAGTTCATATCAGCACAAAGTAATCAAAGAACATTCAACCTTGAGAAACCCGAAAAATACATCAAAACTCATGCTTGCTCATTACCTGCTCAACCTTTTTGATTCCAGAAGCAACCACAGCACCCCTACGCAAAACTTGGATTTTCTCTATCAACCAATCATCCAAGGCATCACCCATACCTAATTGCAATATCTGTTTAGCCAACCAGAAAGCTTTTCTCCTGTACAAAGTGGAAAAAAGATCAGCCATCAAGGCTCAAAATCACATAACATCTGACCAGTGGGACAACAGACATGACCAGAGGACCAGAATTCAAGAATGGCATAAAGTCACATTCCTACATTGCCATAAACTGAGTACCTGATCCACCCACCATCTTGTAGCTGGAAAATGACATCTATCAAATCCAGTAAAGGAACAGTTAAACTGGGTGGAACCCACTGCAAGGAAGTAATGAACATAATTAGAGCGCCTTCTTTTGGTATTGTTCCAAATTGAAAACCTAGAATCCAACCCATATTCACTCAAAGAAACCACTAAAGCCCCAGGTCTATTGAGAGCATATTATGTGAACGCATCTAGTATGAGAAACTATGCATAATTGCAGAATGCAGATAAAATTCAAATTGCCATATAATGTTTGGCATTTTACCTCTGTTGGTAGTGTAGGGTCAGTATCAGTACCCTCAAGTGGACCCAAACTTTTCTGTACACCATCAACCTCCCTCTCTCTAACAACTTTACCAACATTTCTGACTGATGATGCAGCCTTATGCAACTCTGAATCACTGCCCGAATCCTCAAATGATTTTACAGCTTCATTATCGAGCCTTTTCACAGGAGAACGAATTTTGTCCTTCACATTCATTCTCACGCTGTCTGCTACAGAATTATGCTTTGTCTGAAATGCCGGCTCCTTGTGGTCCATGCCAATCTGTTCCCTCCTGGTGGTTAAGGAATCGCTTACAGGACCAGGAAAATTTGAAACCATTTTATACTTCTCTGTTCGCTTATGGTCGAGATCAACTAGAACATTGAGAGCAAAACAAAAAGACAGTGGATAGCCGAATCAAAGAGAAAACAACAGTAAGCAATAACATTTAGAACTTAACATGGCCTGATTCAGGAAACAAAATGACAAGACTCACCTGATAATGTTTCAACAATGGAAAAAGAATCTGAGAATACATATGTCTGCATCACACAACATGTGATGGTAAGAAATAATTTGTCCAAGAATAGATTTTCCTCATGCATCAAAAGAGAAAAGAGAACAATAGCTGTCAACAAGCGAGCAGAAGAAATGAAACCTGAGAATCAACACTAAGAAAGTCCCAAACTTCAATTGATCCAGAGATTGTAGGAAGTTGCAGGAGCATCTGAAGAAAAATAGAATCATGATTTAAAGACATTATAAACCACTGTACAGAAAAAAAACGTTGAATAAAGCACAGCATGAAGCTATTTCCATGGGGAGATGGACACATATCCAGTGTTTGCACAATGAGTCCTAGTATGTGACATTGGCGTCATCCATGCAACATCAGCACCTCATATAGTCTAAAAGAGATTAATGGTTTGCCATTTCTCCCTTCCTATAAGGAAAGCACGTGAATTATACATCCCATAAATTCATGTGGTAACTTTTTTCAGAATCACCAAATCAATATGTTGACACGGTAGCAACAAACTAAATCTAAAAAGAATCTATTAGAGCTTAAGTTTGAAACTCGATTCTAGAAATTTCCAGAATATCTAAGACCTAATATGGCACACAAATGGCTGAAAATAGAAAACAAATTATATCTGACCTTCAAATATCTGTCAAGCAATCTACATCGCTCTTGAATGACAAGCAAGTCTAAGCCGGTGGAGAGAAAATGCTTCGGTGGCAAATGAAGATTATACTCTGGATACTCCTTGAGACGTCGATGTAATTCCTCAAAGTGTCGGTACCTGTTGGCAATAAACTTCGGTCACAATGCTGCATAACCCCATATCAAATACTTGCAAGCCACAAGAAACAAAACATATCATGCAGCAGTTCTATACAATGGTTGTCATTGTAAAGAGAAAAGGAAAATTGGCTCAAAAAAGGCAACAGTACCTTCTTTTGATTGACCAATTATTACCAGTTACATCTGTGACAGATATGGAATAAACAGCAAAGCTTCTAGAATCACTCTTCACAATATTTGCACCCAAAACCTGCAACAGCAGAGAGGTTATATCGCTTTGTTGTAATTGTAATGTAAATCAGAAGAAGAGAAAGCAAGCAACTGAAAAAAAGTACAGAGCTCACAAGTGTACCTCACATTTCAACTTAAAAAATGAATCTACCATCAAAGAACTTTTCAGCGAAGTAGCGCTCAAACTGTGACTTTGTGGAATAGAAAGACACGGTGCTGAAGAAGAAGCAGTCGAACCACTGAAAACCCTGCCGGAACTTTCGATGTCAGAATCGTCACTGGTATCATCTTTCTCAAGTCCTCTTGAACCAAGTATGTCCATCCCATCTCCAGACAAGAAGCTGGTTCTCTCAACTTCTTGCCAAACGGGCAACTTTTGGGTGCTTGATCTTGACCTTTTCCTGCTAGACTCAGGTCTAGACGATCTCCGATGGTGAGTATGCCCTTTACCAGTTCTTTTAGAAATACGGCCATCAGAATTCTCAAGTGGATGGTGGATATGGGAAACAGCTTGATTTCTATTAGTCTTACCATCCCAAACTTTAGTCCCAGGGGAATCAAGACCCATTACACTGTTTATATCTTCCTCTTCAGAAGTATAAGAGTCGCTGGTATTTGATTCACCTTCATCGTCACGCACTTCATCATCTTCCACTAATGAAGTAAATACAGAATGATTTGATGCGTTCAGGTCTGTGGAACCCAATTTATGTTTCAACGAAGCTCGATCAACATCTTGAGAGTGACTTTTTGAGACAAGAGAGGGTTCATTTTTAGTTAAACCATCCCTTTTGGGCTTAGGCACATTGTTTGCAGGAACTGCAGTAACAGACTTTCTCACTGAAGAATACTGCGGAACTTGCTCAATAACCCGATTCACACCTTCTTTCTTTTTATAATTTCTTCCTTTTGTCCACATGTTCTCTAAATTCTCTGGAGCAAGGGTTGCAGTCTTTCTACGAGAAACCATATCTAGCATCTCACCCCATTCTCCTCCTGAATGATGGCGCTGAATCCCAACTTCATCTCCAGTCTCAGGTTTTAGGGGCAACGAGTTCCATTTACGAGAGGATTGGGTATCAATGGAAAGTAATGGGTCTTTAGAAACATGCACTCCATTTAAAGTATCTCCTTGAGAGGTAATTTTACCATTTCTAGACTGATCGCTGTTTATCTGCACAAGCTCGACACCGGTACCAGTAGGATCTAGAACTCTAGAGAACTGATCAGATGAGATTCTTGAAGATCCACTTGCTTTGGATTCAGCTGCCTCTTGTGCTGCAGCAACTCCTTTATTAGTCTTGGAAATGACAAACATTTCTATCCTTTCATTTATAAACCTGTAATAGCAAGTAAGCAATGGACAAAAGGACAAATTAAATTTAAGAGGGGTTGTATTAGAACACAAGAGCAGATATAGTACTACCTTGGACTGGCTAGGTTTAAGACTGGCCGAATCACAGTACAAGCAAGAAGCTCCCTGGCAACATAACGGAAGAAAACACATTGAAGGTCCGCTGAGTTGAGCGTCAAAGAAATGAGACCATCCATCAAATGCTGCAAAACCTGATATCAAAGAATAGAAAGCAATTGTCACCACCACCTTCAGCGCTCTCAGGCTGATACCTAACATCTATAAATTGGCCGGTCATAAATTCTGGAAAGACACCTTATGCTCAGCTTCTGGGGAAAACAAAGCAGGGTGCAATTTCTTCTCCGCAGCCAAAACGAGTTTTAGTTCCCGGTCTCTTTGCTCAATGCTCAGCGATCCAGGCCGGCGCTTCTCAATCTTTGCTTGACACGCTCGATAAAGCTCCAAATGGGTGCAGACCAGGTTAACAAGATCCCTGTATCATCCTAGAAAATTAGTAACCCAGTGAATATAACCCAATGATAAATAAAAAACCCAACAAACAGAAAACCAAGTAATGGACACAAACCCACAACCTCGTTAGAAGATCAATGATGTTTATATTCCTTACGCGACTGGATAGCTCTCCCATGACACTATTAATAATGTAGACCAGCTCCTCGGGAGCTTCCCTATCAGGCGTCAACCGACCGTACCAAAGATCTGTCACCCATTCCGCCACCAAGTGCCTAGTAAAGTGATCGATTGCTTCCTCAACAGCAGGAGAGTTCACTTTCCTCCTCCAATCAGATTTTTCCACCGCTCTAGCACGATTAACAGGCTTCTCCTTAGACGGCGCATTATCGGAGGACGGTTTGCTACTGTTGTACATGGCAGCTTTCCTCTTCATTTCATAATCCAACGAGAAATAACGAAGCAGGATTATCAATGAAGCAGCGGCAGGCAAATTCACCAAAACTGACGAGCTCGTTACTTCAAAAGAAAAACAGATACACAATCAGTTAGTTTCTTTTGCAGTTAGAAGAACACTACTCAAGCTTGAATTGGCAGGAAAACATCAAATATACGTTTAATGCAAAGCGAGAGAGTTAATTTTCTACGAATATATCTAAATTCGAAGCTGAATCGAGTGATTTTCTCGACTTCAATTGAAAGAAAAAACGTAACCGGAAATGGATTAAGAGAGAGAGATGAACTTACGTGACATGAGATAAGACAATCCAACGACGCAAATGACCAAAATCACGATCCTCTTCTTCGCTTCCTCCACTAAATCCCTCGCCGTTGCTTGTCTCTGGCTGCTCATTTTGCATCAACCTCTCTCGCCGACCGCTACGAAATTGGTTGGAGATTGTTGTAAAATCACAATCTACCTACGCATTACGGTGTCGTTTAGAGAATCGATCGCCGCCGGAGATCATTGCAAAAACGGCGGAGGGGAAAGTGGAGCAGCAAATCAGGGAAGGAAAACAGAGGGACAAAAAAGATCGAGGAGGGGGTTGTTTGGGCGGACGGAAAATGGGAGGAAATTAGATAAAATAATTAATGACCGGAAACAGTAGTAAAATAATTATTCAACGCGGGACCGTTAGGTTTCCTTTTTTTTTTCAATCTATTTTAATTTTAATTTTGTGGGCTTTCTACTTTCTATTCGCGACGGTTTCCTTGTAATCTCTGCAATAATGTAATGGGTAATTGTGTATAGGGTGTGACACTTACGGGTCTTCATTTTCTTCTTTGTTTGTTTTTCTTTTCCTAATTTTCCTGTGCTATGGAGGATTAAGACTTTCCATTGATAATGATCATTCCCGCTTCCTACCTAATAAAAGAACCGGTAGAGGTCAATTCCAATCCCTTTTTTCATCATCTTACTCTTTCCAAGTTCAGATGTTGGTTAACAGAAGTAAGAATTTTAAACAAATAGGTATCCGCGAGTTACCGGGATAAAACGTAATAAGATTTTGGGGAAGTTGCGTTTTTACTTTTTAGTTTAGGTGCTAGTTCTAAAGTTTCAATTAAAGTAAACTCTATCTCTCTCTTGAAAAAGTTAATTCCTCTCGTTAAAATATCAATTCGCAGAATTTGACAATTAAATGCCATCTTTTTGGTAGCTGCTACCAACTACGAGGGTCACGACATGTGTAAAAAATTAAGACGTAAAGACATCTACTTATGTAAACCCTTGTCATATCCCGGACCAATTGATGCCCCATCGACAGGCATAAGACACAAGTGCATAAACAAACCAAAAAAAAAATCAAGGCTTCCTTCCTTCTCATACTTCACCTTCGTCAACGAGGACATCCTAAACTGAAAACGTAGATTATTAGAAATTTAGAATTAGAATTAGAATTAGGAAGTCCGTACCAAGCCTAAGCGTACGAAAGCAATAGCCCCACAGTAATTGTGAAAAATTAGGATTAATTTCTCAAATCCAACAGACAAATTGCAAGCTCTTGTTAAAGATTAACAGGTTAAAAAAGAAGCAAGCAATCCAGCCACATGCGGGCCAGTAAGTCTTAACTGGCTCGGTGATTATTATAACAGCATAACTTGGGTGCCTTCATCTTTTCCTTGCCCCAAAAGTCCGACATAATAATATCCACAACTTAAGCCCACACTTGTGGCTGTGGTTAACACTTAATTCCACTATTTGGAAAGGAAATTTTAAACAGGAAAAGAAAGCACTCTCGCGGTAGACAGTTCACGGGCCAATTGTGTCTCACCGTCTACCGTGCGTATGCAAATAATAAAAACTAAAAAAAGCTGGACAATGAAGCACCAACATCATTAATCACCATTTCACAAGGGAATCGACCACAACATTACGTAACAGAGGAAAAGAAGGATGGGAACCAAAAGAAGAAGCTCAAATGTTTCACAGGGAAAACAATTAGAAGCAAATTATTATCAGTACGAATGAATAAGATGAAAAGGCAAGCGCATGCCTGCAAATCTACATCACTATGACAAGACAAAACCAGAATAATCATAACGACAACGGTTCTGTAAACAAGGTGCAAAGAGGACAGCTAGGTTGTCAAATAAAATGAAAAAATTAAGTTAGAAAGATTCCCGTGCACATAATAAATTGAAACTGTCATCATGCTGAAACAAATTGGTGCAGCTAAACTTCAACATTGAAACATTAATCAAACGAGGCAACCAAAATGTAGCAGAAGTAGCAATAAAACTGTTACATTACTAGGATGTCAGATTCTGTTATGTTTTCTATTAGGGTAAACACTTGATCAAAACCATCGCAGATTTAGTTGAAATATTCTGCTCTAGGCACTAAAGTTAGAGCAACATTTTGTAATTCACAATGTAAAGAAACTAAGTAGATACTCACCTCTGGACTCGTAGGTACAAGAATATTTAGGGCCATCATATAAGAGTGCTACAGTAATCTTCAAAGAATGGATTCAACAGTTCCTACAATCCATTGCATCAATGCAAATTGCAGATCCAAAGCTAAAAACAGATGAAATCAATAACTACCCATTGCACAACATCATATCTAGGCACGAAACACAAACCAAAATGTAAAGCCAGCCAACATAAACCAAAATCAAAATATGATCATCAAGCAAATAGATTTTTAGAATATCAAATTAACGGCCAAAAACACTGATCGTATCAAGAAAAGTAAGGGTCAAAACAGATGATCCTCTTAACATGCTCATGGAAATCAAAACTACATAATGACGAGAAGTCTAAGCCAAGTAGCTTTAAGAAAACTAGGCCAGTACATAATATCCAGAAAAGCTATTAGCAGGGTATCAAACTCCCAAGCTGTGCCCTCACACCTTAAGCAGTTGCAGCGGCAGCTCCTTTACTCCTTGGGGCAGCAGTTGTGCCTATAAACAAACCAAGTATATACTCAAATAAAGGAAACCCTGACTTAAAATATAATGTCAAATAATTAGATGAACAGCTGAATTACAGTTAATGAGTGTATTTTACCTTCTCTGAAACCAGACTTGAAGCGGCGAGGGAGATGACGAAGGTACCTCATCCTTCCAGTTCCAGTAGTCTTCCTACGGATTGCCTTCTGGCTCCAGTTGTCTATAAGAAACCACAAAAAGTTTATGAATCACATCCTTTAAGAACTAAGCTGCACAATAAATCAAATAGAAGCAGACCAGACAAATATGAACCCACAAGACTTTATGTATGCAAACAAGGCAGATATTAGGATCATTAATCATAGGGTTCATTTTCCCGTAATTTACATCAAATCAGCTATAAACATATTTACAGTGTAATGAAACAAGCTTTTCATAAGCAAATAAACACTAAAGACGAGTATAAATCGGGAGAGAGAAGGGACTAACATGTCCTCTTGCGGGCGGCGGGGTAAGCGCAGGCGGCGCAGCGGCTCTTCTGTAGGTGGAAACTGCGGCGGCCACATCGCACACAGAGCGTGTGGGTCTTGTTACGGCGCTTACCGAAACTCCCTGTTCCCTTACCCTGTTACAACCAAAATGAACAGAAACAGAAACAGATCAGGGTACATGTAGGGTAGAAGAGGAAGAAAAGAGAGATAGAAGGAGGTGATTAGGGTTTAAGATTTGAAGCCTACCATGGCAGCTCAGATTGCAGAGAAACCCTAGGTTCTTTGAGTCACGGAAGGAGAAGAGAGAGCGGCGTTTTAAGTGGGTGCGCTTATACTAGGGTTTTTATGTGCTGCTATGTGCCGTGTCGCATTGTGATTGGCCATGGTGAATTGTTGTAAAATGTCTGATGGGCTGGCTTCCAGGCAAAGTTCGGAAATAGTGTTTGTGGATCGGACAAGCCCAACCTAATAATCAACCCAAACAGGTTGGGCCACACGTAATCCACTGCCACCCGGCAAAACACAATTTTCTATAACTATAAATAATAGATCCCTCATCAAAAAATATACGTATCCCTTTCACCAAAATAATAATAATAATAATAAATTATTCTCTCTATTATTCCAATTTGTGAAATAATTTTAGTCATTCCTGCTAAAAGAATAATTTAAACGAAAATCCCTCCTGTAATAATGTGTGATTTTCTTTATCCAACCCAAATTGTAATTGTAATGTGTTAATAGTGGTTGGCATTTTCAGTATTAAAAGAGACAATTCTTTGTTTTTGTGATAGATACATTTTTTTGTTTCCATCTTGTATCTAGAGTTTTGGCTAACTAATCCAGATCAGACCTGGACTACGTACTTAGTTATGTGGGTGAGCCTCTCAAAAAAAAATTTCTGCCTCAAACCCAAGAACTCGAACAAGCCAACATGTGATTATATATTTTTGTAAGCGAAATGATATACTCTTTTGGTGATAAATTAAAATTAGTCCTAAAAATATACCATTTTTATTAAGTTGAAACATGGAATACGTAATAATTAATTTAATAAAATCCTCACAGCAAACAAGATCAGCGGCTGCCACTCAATCATGCATAAATCCCACACATTTTCTACTTATCTTCACTAATTTTTCCTAATAATAAATCAGGTGGCAAGGGTTACAGTCATAGTGTGGATTTTCCATCATCATTATGTGGTAAGTTTAGAGTTTTTTTTTTTTTAAAAAAAAGGACTGTATAACTCTGGAAAGAGAGCCTCCAAGCATTAATTTTGTAAGCGGGGTAGTAGACTATTACCACGCGGGCTGAGCTGTTGGGCCACTGTCCATAAAAGAGTATCTATCTTGATATTGGGCTGAGCTGAAGGTGCATTTTCCTGCCTTAGTGTTTGGTACGTGGGACAGGACGGGACAGGGCGGGACAAATAAAATTTGTCTCGCGTTGGGTGCAGCATGGACGTGACGCGAGCTTGGGACACGACGGGACAGGTTGGGACAGATTTCCAAAATTTTTGTCCCCTCCAAGAGTTATGGACACGAGAAGACATGACGGGACAAGACTTTTTTTCCAATACTAGCCCTTCCTAATTTATAATAATCCCAAAATACCCTCTAATTTTATTAAATTTAAATTTATAAATAATAATAATAAGATTAATAATAATAATTAAAATTTAAATTAAGTAGTATATTTAATAATATTAAATATACTAATTATTAATAAAAATATTAAATATAATATTAATATTATTCAGTTCTATTCACTTTAGACATCATGGAGTGAAATTATTTTTTAAGGATTAAGTTAGAATTAAAATAAATAATAGTAATAATAATCAGATATTAAATATTAAAGATAATATAGTGTTTCTCAACTCAAAGCTCATCAATCATTTTACCTTTTTGCTTTTTACTTTAAAAATATTAATTTTAAAATTTTAATATCTAAATATTCAGAAATTTTCATTTCAAATAATTTTAGTCACTAGGTTGTTGGTCTGTATATTTTATTGAAAATGACAAATAATACGTTAAAATCTAATCAGGGGCAAAATAGATATTATATAATTTAGTCCAAAAGTCAACAATTTCTGTTCATAGCATACCAAACAGCCTTTCAAGATACAGTCCAGTCCAGTCCAGTCCACTCCAATCTAGTTCTGTCTAGTCCCGTCCCATATTGTTCTGCAACCAAACGCAGCTTATTGACCCAGGTTTCCTACTCAGTTACACACTTACACCGACTGAATTTTTCAATGAAAATTTTCTATGTACACAAGACTCGAATTAACGCACATGGATACAAATATATACTCATTGGTGATACATTAAATTTAATCCTAAAAAGATAAAATCCTCAAAAGAAACAAAATCAGCAGCTGCCCCTCTCAATCGTCCAGTAATTTCCAAACCTCAATCGTCCAGTAAATTCCAAACTTTTTCCAGTTCTCTTCTCTGATTTTTTCTAACAATAAAGGTTACTGTCAGAGTGTGGAATTTCTGTCTTATACTTTTTTTTAAAAAAAATCCATTTAGAACTGTATAACTCTAGATTGAGAGAGCCTCAAAGTATTAATTTCCACTGTTTATAAAATGTTCCAAGTATATCCATTACTATTAATTTTTTTTTAGACCATCTCAATCATTGATTATACAGCATTGGAGGAGGTGAATGTATCAGCATAACTTTTGGTTTTGGATTAATTTCTTCGTTACTCTAAGTCGCCAAACCATTACTTGTCATATTGACAGAGCATGAAAAGGCTACAGGTTCATAATACCCCGGTCAAAGTAATACCTTTACCAGATATCGGCTAAGTTATCCGACGTCGTACCTGAGTCAGACAACAACCGTTGACAATTCCAATATTCCTTCCCCAACTACCTCAGCAGCCAGCGCCAAGGGGATCAACAAATACTTTAGCCCTCTAATTTAACGAAGAAAAACACAGCTCCTCTTCGACAGAGATGAACTCCACCTCTCCTCCTCCACCGCCGTCTCAGGATGGGCTCCGTCAATCGGCTTTGGCGGGGCTTATTGTTGGAGTGGCGGTAGGAGCGGGGCTTATGCTGGTTGGCATGGTAATTCTCTACCGGAAGAAGAAGAAGCAGCTAGCACAACTCATGCTTGGAGTTGGAGTACTTCCGCCCCAACAAGGACCGAAAGGTTTGTTGATTTCTTAGTATATTTTTTCTATTACTATATGCACAAACTAGCACAAGCATATGCATGATGCATCCTTCCTTAGATGGTTTGCTCTGTTATTTTCATTTATTCATATATGTGTTCTTCTCTTTTTTTCTTCTTCTTCTTCTTCTTCTTCTTCTTCTTCTTCTTCTTCTTCTTCTTCTTCTTCTTGTTCTTTTTTCAAGAAGCAGAATTGGTTAATTTCTAATTTTTATACGTTGTAGGCAAACACTCCATCATTTTTTGAAATGCTGTTCTGGTTGGTATTTAAGTTTAATTAGCACAAATCGCTATGTTTGATGACTGGACGGAAATTTTGTAATTGTCTGGTCAATTATGAGAAAAAGGCGTGCTAAATGTAATGTCACCTGGGTTTTGTCATTGGTTGATTTCCCTTGCCTACTCCTCATCTCTATCTTTTTATTCTTTTTTCTATTCTCTTTTTCGTATTTTAATGGGTAGATGCTCGTCCTGGTCTAAAGTCAAAGTAGGGGAGAGTACAAAAAAAAAAAAAAGAGAGAGAGAGTAGGGCCACGTATGCATAGCATGGGGATGGCGGTAAAGTATCATTGATCCCTTACAAAAGGTGAAGTACATTTAAGAAACAGCTAACTCTGAAGTGTATGAAAAATTACTACTAGTATAGTAGTGTTACAGAGCATTGTAGATATGCATGAAAAATTGGATATTAGGTGATTATTAGGAATAGTTTTGGCGAAATAGGAATTTGAATTTATTCTTTCCTTTTTCCCAGATGTTACTTAGAAATATATTACTGCATCTAATTCCTATTGCTTCAAATTAGATGCTTAATTCTTACCAAAAAAAAAAAATTAGATGCTTAAAGTTCAGATCTTAAAAATCAAAATCATTATTAATAAAATAAACTATTGTCATTGAATAGGAGGTTATTATTGCAAGAAGATATCAAAAGATTATTATCAGTCATTAATACTTGAAAATCTAACTTACCCTTTGAATTAATTATGTATTTTGAGGAATGTTTTTTGATCATCACATATTAGTAACTCATTTTTTTTTCTCTTTTTCTTCCAGCGAAGATCTCTCATTGTATGCTTTGATTTTGATTACTAAGGAAAAAAAATCAAACTGACCAATGATTTTTGGCTATTTCTTTTTTTTTTTAAAGAAGAATACCGCGAACACCCGAGGAAAAAAAATCTAGGGAAAACTGGTCCTTGTGAGTATTATTTTTTGGGGGTTACTGTTTCTTTGTTGCTCATAATCAGCATTAGTTTGATTCAGTATTGCCTCTTCTTCTAATTTCATACCCTTAAAACCTCACAATGGAAAGATTCCGGGTATGTGGTTGAATGTATCTTTATTAACTATTGACTCCACTGATTACCCTTTCTAGGAATGCAGAAAATATTAAATGCTAGCCAGTTTCCATAATTTTTAGTAGCGATTAGCTGTGGTGGGAATGCTGGGCTGTCTAAATCTTCAACGCATTAAATGTTGACTGGTTTGTCTTGGGGAAATTTTTAGGCGCCAAAACAAGGGCAATTCCCGTTTATCAGAGCTCCTTCCTTTAACGGCAAACTATTTCCAAACCACAGGAAAAAAATGCCAAAACGAGTTTGTAAGATCACATATCGAAAAGGAAACGCAAATCCTTTCCATGAACATCGACGTTGCTCCCTTCAAAAACCCTCGAGGAGTAATAATGTCTATTCTCGTACAATCTCTCCTCCGTCGCTGCTTTGTCAAGCAAGTTTCTTTCTTTACACTACCCACTTCTCAGTTGCTGTGCCCCATTCTCTACACCTCGCTAAGCGGAGTGCACAGCAACCTCTTTTCCGATGTCCTCACCGCCGCCGTTCGACGACGCCGCGTCGGCTCCTACGCCGCCCGAACTAGACGAATATGGTACTATGAAGCTGCTGGTATTAGCTCTGGGAGGGATTCTAGTTGGTGTGCTTTTGGGAGGTTTGCTTGTGATCGGCTGCGCGCCCATGTGCGCTAGAGGGTGGAGGAAAATGAGAGCAAAGCGAGCACAGAAGAGCAGAGGTTGTTTTTTCCTTGAAATGGTTTTCAAAGCTCTTTTTTTCCCCCGAGTTTTCTTTGGTTGATTACTTAGAAACTGGAAGTTGTTTATGCTGTCCATTTTGGAATGTCATAAAGGAGGATTGGTTAAAGGTTATTCTTTGCTGATACGCAATACTACAAATCTTTTTGTGGTTATGCTTTTCATAATTCCATAGAAGGAGGCTTTTGTGTAAAAGTTAATTAGAATTTCTTTCCGATTTTGACATGGGTTGTGTTTAGCTGATGGAGTATTGCTTAAATGTTCCTTTCTTTTTATGCAGATAATGACCCAGAAGCTGGTTTAGATGCAACTTTACCTGGAGCTGGCAGGTTGCCACTTCTATCCAATCCTGTTGCTAATCCAACATTCGTACTGAGTCACCAGGCGTCATTCAAACGTGCCTCCAGCTCTGCCGGCGAAACAACCAGTACCATTCCTTTTGAGGATCTGGTGAAGGCCACTCAAAGTTTCTGTGATTCTAACCTCCTTGGTCAAGGTGGTTTTGGTTTTGTCCACAAGGGGGTTCTTGAAGATGGAAGGGTAGTTGCTATTAAGAAGCTTAAAGCTGGAAGTGGGCAGGGAGAGCGAGAATTTCAGGCCGAGATTGAGACTATCAGCCGAATTCATCATCGCCATCTTGTCGCCTTGGTAGGGTACTGCATTGAAGAAGCCCATAGGATACTCGTATATGAGTTTGTACCTAATGGAACCTTGGAATATCATTTACATGGTGAGTATTCTTCCGGAACAGAACCCACATGACTTGTAACTATTGGTTCAACTTTTGGCTTTTCCAGAAGTGAAACTTGTGCGGATTGTAGAAACTAATTTGCCTTCAATTTTTTCGACTTGCAATGCTAGATATAGTGCTTACAATTCAAAAGAAGATGAGAATGTAATAATACTCTTGTGAGAATCTTATATTCCTGTGATGGCTGGCGTCCTGCCAATAAAGCGGACACATACATTTGAGGATTGGTCTTAGCTTTGGTGAAATAACTTTGCAGGAAGAGGTAGACCAGCTATGGAATGGGCAACCAGGATGAAAGTTGCTATTGGTTCTGCAAAAGGACTGTTATATCTGCATGAAGGCTGTGAGTTTTTTTCTTTCTTTATAAGAACTGTACTTTTCTGCTTTGATATTAGATTTTGAATTGTACTTGCTTTTCCACTATCCATATGTTCAGGTCGGCCTAAGATCATACACCGTGATATCAAGGCATCCAATATCCTTCTTGATGATAGCTTTGAACCAAAGGTGGGATAATAGATAAAATATGTTCATATTCTCATATGATTCATCACAGTCTTTCAACCTTTATATGCGTTTCTCTGTCTCATTGCCTCTGTTATGTCTTTGTGGTTTGCGAATTAGAACTAGGAAACTTATGCAGTCATTGAATGACAAATAATAACTACAACAGAATCAGCAGTGGAATTCATAATATTTGACTTTGAAAACTTGGGGTTTGTTTATTTCCTCCTGATATTAATAGCATTAATTAATGTAAAATTCACGTGATGCTACTTGGATTGTTTCCAGCTTGCCGATTTTGGACTGGCCAAGTATTCTCTAGACACTGAAACTCATGTCTCTACTCGAGTAGTTGGAACTGTTGGGTAAGATAAAACTGTAATGTTTCGTAGTCTGGTACTGTGATTGTTAAATGGTTTAGAGTTCTGCTTCTCTTCGCTATTTCATATTCTTCTGTCAAATTTCATGTATCAGTGCTCATTCACTCTCTCCAACTGCAGCTATATGGCACCAGAGTATGCCTCCTCCGGTAAACTTACTGAAAAATCAGATATCTTTTCCTTTGGAGTTGTGCTTCTGCAGTTGATTACCGGTCGCCGACCTGTTGATAGAACGCAAACTGCTCTTGATGATAGCCTCGTTGATTGGGTGTGTACTTGTCTCTTAACATCATTTGTAGAAAAAATGCTAATTAAATGCTTCCACATGTTAAGAATATGCAACAATTATGGAAAGTTAAGCTTTATTCCATCAGCAAAAACTAACAATTTCATTACTATTCAGGCTCGGCCTCTGCTCAAACAAGCTCTGGAAGATAAGAATTTCGATGATGTTGTTGATCCAAGACTGTCGAAGAACTATGATCCCAATGAAATGGAGCGAATGATTGCTTGTGCTGCAGCTTGTGTGCGCCATTCAGCTAGATTTCGCCCAAGAATGAGCCAGGTACTTGATTTATCCCATTGCCAATATTTGATTTGTGCTCTTTGGACGTGAAACTTTGAATACATATTCCTTATGAATGGCTTCATTCAGAATCCTGCATACTGCAAGAAACATAAAACTCTGCATTTACATGTACTTCAATATCCCTTCTACATTTGTGTGGAAAACAGATATTTCGTGCTCTAGAAGGAAACATGTCTCTGGATGAACTAAGTGAAGGAGCCGCCATTGGCCACAGCACCATATTTAGTACCGAAGGCTCAGAATATAGTTACACCCAATACAACGAAGACTTGAAAAAGTTCAAGCAGCTGGCACTGGGAGGCCTAGCTCTGGATACTTCGGGAAGTGCAGTCCTCCAAGAATACAGCGGACCCAGCAGTGACAATCCCCAGCCGTCATCTTCCTCGAGCTCCGAGGGCCATGAGATTGAGTCACAGCCTAAGCAACAAAATGTCTCTCATGAAAGCTTGTGACGCAACAGCTTCTTACCGCAAACATTCCTTTGTTCATAGTAGATTTTGCTCTCTTTTTTTCACGATTTTGATTTATTTTAGCCGTGAAAGATTTCTTTTTTGATGGGCTTAAAGTTAGTAGCTATTTTCCACTTCATCTGTTGGGTGGAGTGGTGTAAATTTTTGGAGGAAATTAGCTTGATAGGTGAGGTTCGTAGGAGTTCATGCTACGAGTTCTATTGAATTGGATTGAAATGAAAAGAATGATCCTGCTGTAAAGTCAAAACTTTTTTCCACTAGGACAATTATTGTACAGATTACAGAACATATAGTGGCAACCTTGTTGTCTCGGTGATTACATATAAAAGAAGATCCGTCCTAATTTATTGTCATACTTCAAAATTCGGACAACCTATGTTTACTTGACAAAAGCAGCCAAAGGGTAGAGGCAGGATGGTTTAGGATTTACTTAAGGAACAATTAATTGCAGAATATTACAACCTTTCTCGTTGACTCACAGCCACAGAAGTCGCTATAACTGCAGCAATTCTAGAATGCAAGTAAGATTAAAATAGTTACTATCCTGGTCAATAAAAAACAAAGAGCAATAGAACATCGATGTCACAATCCGCCAAAACAATTTCTTACACGCCACATCGTATAAACCTCATTAATTACTGTCTCCTCACTGTGCCACTGGTGTGAAAGGGAAGAAAAAACGAAAACTAAAACCAATGATTAGTCAATCTTTCTCACAAAGGAACAGAAACCGCGTTCTTCACTTCGTTTTCAAATAAACAGTTACACTCATTATCAAAAAAAAAAAAAAAAAATAAACAGTTACACTATTTACCAAAAAGAAAAAAACAGTTACACTTCCATGCAGAAGCGACGTCGTTTACCTGCATTCCACTACCGGGCTCCACCACCTCACCCCTACTGGCTACTCCGTACCCATAATTCAATCTCCCTTCCACTAAAAGCCATGTGAAAGTGTAACCTCATTTCAACTCTCCTTTGCTTCTTCACTCTGTTTCCTTTTCCTCCCTCTCCGGAAATATCTCTGCAATGTCTTCTTCACCTACCAACTCCACCTCACCCCCTCCTCCTCCTCCGCCGCCGCCGTCGTCAACGGCGTCCTCAACCGAGTCAAACTCCACCACTTCATCACCTCCTCCTCCTCCGACCACTGCAACCAACAGTTCAACACCGTTGCCTGGGCCGCCGAAGGATTCGATGCCGCCGGGGGTTCTGGCGGTGCTGATAGTAGGGGTAGTACTAGGAGCGATGCTAGTGCTCGTAGGTGTAGGCGTCTTCGTCATCTTTTACATGAGGAAGAAGAAGAGAAAGCTACCAGAAGAACTATACATTAATGGTTTATTTCTTTATTTCACTGCTCACTTTAATATACATAATTATATAGTCTTTTTCTCTGCTTTATTTCATTAAATTTTTTTATATATAATATGATCTCCTCCAGATGATGTTCTACCTCTGCATAGAAGAAACCAAATCCCTCCTCCGCTTAAACCTTCGCCTTCTTCGACGAGTGGTGGTAGTAGCTTCGACGCCGACAAGCCGTTGCGATCTCCGGGTTTCCCTCACTCTACATTTAGCTATGAGGAACTCGCCGCCGCCACCGACGATTTTTCCCCCGGAAACCTCCTTGGACAGGGCGGTTTTGGTTACGTCCATAAAGGAGTCCTCGCCGACGGCAAAGTGGTCGCGATCAAGCAGCTCAAGGCGGGGAGTCTACAGGGAGAGCGGGAATTCTCGGCGGAGGTGGAGATCATCAGCCGCGTGCACCACCGACACCTGGTTTCGCTTGTTGGGTATTGCATTGCCGGAGCCAAGAGATTGCTTGTTTACGAGTTTGTGCCTAATAACACCCTCCAGTTCCATTTGCATGGTCAGGTCCTTTTTTGTGGCAGAAACTGAAGTTTAGTAGGGTTTATTGGGTCCTAAGTAACTTAGAACTTCTAAGGCTGGTTGGTTTATTAAAAAGTACTATTGGTTTGTGTTTTTCAGGGAAGGGGAGGCCGTGTATGGAGTGGTCAACGAGAATGAGAATTGCCTTGGGTGCAGCGAAGGGTTTGGCGTATCTACACGAAGACTGTAAGTTTTTTCTTGATTGGGTTTTTCAAGGGTAATTAAGGTGTTGGCATTTTGAGTTTAGCTTAATTACATCATGTATCTTCAGGTAATCCCAAGATTATTCACCGGGATATCAAGGCGGCTAATATACTTCTTGATTATAAATTTGAAGCCAAGGTAGGATGTCTTACATATTTTTCATTTCATATCAGACAACCTTTGTGCAAGAATCGTCTTACTATTAAAACGCAATGTGGAATAAATTACCTCATTTCAATTTACATTATACACAGGTCTACTTATTTAGCTCTGTTCTCTCTGATTTATACTGAACCAGTAGTGACTTAATAAATTGACTTGTATCTTTTTTGTTCAGGTTGCAGATTTTGGACTTGCTAGATGTTTTGAAGACACAGATACTCATGTATCTACCAGAGTAGTGGGAACTTTTGGGTGAGAAGAAGCCTATAAAAGACTTTACCGCTTCGTGTTTTAGACCAATTAGTTCACACATTTAATGCACCAGTTCCTCCTCCTAATGCCCTGTCTTCAAACTGCAGGTATTTGGCGCCAGAGTATGCCTGTACAGGAAACCTCACAGACAAGTCGGATGTCTTTTCCTTTGGCGTTGTGCTTTTGGAGTTGATTACTGGGCGAAGACCTGTTGATAGAACAAAATCCTGTCTTGATGAAAGCATAGTTGATTGGGTATGCCGCTTGTTTGCTTTGTCTGGTTATAAAGTGTAATCAAATCAGCCATGACTCTCTAAAGTAAGAATGAATCAACTGTTGTCATGGATAAATTTAACAAACT
>JAKUCV010002206.1:76106-96148 GCA_028386065.3 Turnera subulata | reverse complement strand
TTTTTTTTTTTTTTTTGGACAGTTCCAAAACGACGTAGTTTCGGGGAAACTACTTCAAAACCTAATTCTCAACCCCGAAACCCGATTAAGCTCCAACGAAAGCCGAACCCGTCATACCATCGACTTATTTCCCTTATAACCAAGGTAAAATAATTTGTTTCCTTATCCAAAAATCCGGAAATTCCTCATGGACAAAATAGGAATAAAAATTTCGAAAATTCCGAAAAATCACATTATGGAAATTCGGGGCGTTACACTCAAACTCCCAATCCTCGTCAGACATAGAATCAGGTTTCTTAGAACCAAACACTGGCAGATGTATCTTCTTCACAAACAAAAGATCTCTCATCTTACCTTTCCACTTGTGGTAATTAGCTCCATTCAAACATATCATCTTGCTAATATTAGCCTCCATATTTAGTTCAGTTATACAACTGACAACCAAAGCTCCGCTACCAGATGTTGGGAAGTAAACCCGGATAACAGTATACGCAGCGAAATAGATATCAAATTATCCAACAAAAACTTCCCTATCAACTGAATACGAAGGAAGCAAGCAAATTGCAGCAAAATAATACCAACAAGCAAACCAATCAACAACCACAAGAGACACCAAATTTTTACGTGAAAAAACCCCTTCAAATTGAAGAGTAAAAACCACCGGACCCAAGGTCCATCAAAACAACTTCACTATAAGTATCTTACAAAACCTCCCTCCAAAAGGTACTAACAGCACCACCAAATAAGAGAGTGTAGATAACAACACTACAACAAAGAACAAGAAGAGTTACAGAGAAATTCACTAAAAGCTGCAGCTGAATTTCGACCTCCCAAAGTAACAACTCCGCAACTCTAAATTTGATCTCCACCGTTCAGAATGTAGATGAACGTGTCTGGAACCTCTTGAAAAAATTTCAGCTGGATCCAACGGTTAGCAAAACGAGGACGTGGCTTTGAACAAAGCTGAGCAGAATAGAAAATGCCGCAAAACCTGAACTTTCTCTGATAACGAAAAAACTTCTTATCTATAGTGTTTTCTGAAAACCCATAATTATTTTCAAACTTAGTATAATATATATACTAAGTATAGTAGGTTCTAACGATGGGCCAATCCATATTGGGCTATTTTCCACATAGGAGGGAAACCCAAAAGTCCAACAATTCTCCCCCTTCCAGACTAGGTGGAGGAAATCGCCATCCCGGCGAGTGAACAACAATCTTCAAACTTTTTCTTCCGGCAGATCTCCAGATTTAGGCCCAGGCGTGGAGTTGTAAGGCGTGACTCTTGAAAACCTAAGAGATTGGCAGGCGCGTGCTCCTTTGAACACGGGCTTGGTGTTGTGGAGCGGGCTCTTGAGGATGTCGCAGAAGATGCTTCCGTTGTAGGGGGAGTATGCCTAAGCCCGATGTGGAAGAAACTCACACTTGAGGGGGAGATTGTTGGGTGTTCAAATATGAGTAATTGTCCCACATCGAATAGAAAGAGACCAAGTGAGTAAAATATAAGTGGAATGGAACCATGTACCCAATACTTAAGGTTTTGGGTTACTTTGTGGTGTCCAAGCTCACGAGTCACTTGGGCCTCGCTTGTTTTCTCCCAAATTTGCGGGCTACTCTTGGCACTTTACTTGCTAACAATACCCTGGAGAACAAGGCCAAACCTATATTTTTGAAGGAGTTGACGAAACTGTGGGAAAGCAAGGACTCTAATTTGTCCTGGCCGGCTGGGAAATATTCATCCGCAAACACATTATTGATCGATGACCAGCCTTAGAAGGCTCTGCTGAATCCTGTAATATTTATATGTGCATATTTATCATTTTCTAATTGTTTGCAGCTATAAAATGTTTAGCTTCTTTCGACAAAAAAAAAATGTTTAGCTTCCGGAAATCAATCTGTTTTTCCTCCAGCCTCACACGGGAATATTTTCCACGGCATACAATGTTAGAGATGAAAATGATGAAGCTTTAGGTGAGAGATTATCATATCCCCATATCAAGATTTTGGGTAGGTGGACTACGAACTAACTGTTCCTGCTTTGGCAAAGGTCCTGGTGGAGAGCTCTGGCGTTTTCTGGATGGCCTGAAAGAAGCTGATGATGTTACTAGTTATGTGGAGGAGCACCCGTTTGGACGGCCTTCTATAACAGCTGCACATCCCGACTGGGGTTTCTACTCAAACATCATCAATGATCACCAGAATAGATGAGCAGTTGGTCGATGTATAAATCATGATTTAAGAACTTATGCTTTCCTGTTCTTTCTAGTTGTAATCTTTCTAAGTGGTTATGCCAATAAAATTTCATTTAACAAGTGTCAAGGTTTTCCTTTATCTTGCTTCTCACTGGGGACTACATACCAGAGCTGGCGCCAAACCATTTATTGAGTATGCTCTGAGACTGGGTCAGAAAATCTAATATAGATAATCTATCGTGCACACGATCTTTATGGTTTACCAATTGAACCTTATTACTGACTGAAAAATATCTTGGCGAGATTCTTCACTAGTAATAAACAAACATGTAAATCAAGAATAAAAGATTTTTGAGTCAAGGTGACGGGGAAATAACAGCTATTGAAGTCTTGAGTTATTTGAAAAGTTGATAGTACTCATGTCAAATATGGAGAGAAATTCTCCAATAAACATTGGTATAGCACTTATGGTCTCAGGCAAAACAGTAGACCGTCTTGTCAAAAAAATCTGATGGTCCTAACTTGCAACGATAATTCTAGTAGAATTAGCTTCCCAGTTGTCTTGTCTTTGTCAGCCTCAAGTTTCTATTTGGAAAACACCTGAAACGATAATTGGCATGTAAAGTTAATAACAACCAATCAGAGTATACGTACCCCTCTATGTGTTCTACAGAAGATTATGATGTACCTTGTGCATCCTCCTCACTCGGCAAGGACACGTTTATGTCCGGAGATGGTCTCTGAATGGGTGTGGGCTCTGTTCCATTCCAACATTCACCGTGGGAAACAGTGGTGGTGTCTGGTATTTGTTTGTTGTTAGCACTACTGCCATCTATTCCTCCAACACTTTCCCCTTGTAAGGGAAATTTTGGAGTCAAACATGTTTGAGCGTCAGGTTTAGGCTGTGAGATTGGTCTCCCAGCCTGCACCACACCCGGAGCAGCTTGAACCACAGAAGCCATTACGTGTTGTTCCTTTTGGTGCCTTCTGATCTTATGAGCTTTATAACCATTTGGCATAAAGCTGCCTACAACAATCTAATCAACCACAGAAACATTGGCGTTGAAATTTTTTTTTAAAAAAAAAAAAAACAGTCACTTTATTGGTATCAAGTTAATTGTTTGTTGAAGACTGGAGTGAAGTGGAAAGCACAGAAATAAATCCAGGGATATATATACCTGGATGGGGCTAGCAGCTAAGAGTAGTCCAGCAACACCTCCACCTATCACACGACCATCAGGACTAGCCAATGAAACACTTAGTCCGCCAGTTCTACTTATCATACCCCCAGTTTCGGCAACTGTGAATGACCCAGACAGTGAAAGTATTTCGAAACGGCCCTGCAACAAAGAATATTTGTGTACATAGTCAGAATGATACGTAACTAGAACTGTCACCTACTTATACGAGGAGCTGAAACTCACAGCCAAAAGATTGCTTTAGGCTGGATCTGATGACGCCATTCTATGGAACAATTACATTGAAACGATAGGAGTGCTTTGAGGCAAAATGGCAGCTTTGATAACTCAAAAGTTAATCAGAATATATCTCTAAGCTCTTGTTATTTCAATTGAGAATTAAGGACTTTTTTTTTTTTTGACAGTGTGGAGATTTAAGTCTTTACTTGCTCAGTTAGTAGTATTTTGGAAGCACTTATTTTCTAGCACAGCATTCATCTCTTGTAACAGCGAAGTGGTAGTTTCTTGACCCGTTGTTCTTGACTCAGAATCCATTGTCACAGGCGATTCCATTCAAACTGGAGCAAAGGTAAAAGCAGCTCTCTACTTTTTCAGGCAAGAAACTTGTTGGAAATATGAACAAGCTGCAGTAAATTGCAGCAGTAAGTTTGGCACCATGTTAGTGTGTGATCAAGCTGCTGGAAATTTGCAGCAGCAAGTTTTGGTGCCACATCAGCCTTAAGTTTCTAGAAGGATTCAAATGTGCAAGTAGTTATATTATTGTAATGTTTTTAGTGATGTTATCTGATCAGTTTTGGGAGGCTTTATGTTCAGCAAACCAAGAAGATCAGCTTAGTGGATTATGGGTCTCCATGCTGCTTGTAGTATGGGTTGAAGGTCTGGTGCTGCAAATTGCATGCAACTTGCATGCATAATGGCCTATAAATATGTAGCTTGTAATCAGGTTTAAGTAAATGAAATCAAGTTAGAAAACATTGGTGTTTCACTTCATTGTTACTCTGAAATATTCAGAGTGTTTAAAAACAAAAGATTGTGAGAGATTAGAGAGAAAATCAATGGAACAGTAACCAAGAAAACCAGTTTCTTGGTTTCTGTAGATTTCTGGGAATTTCCCAGCACAACATCGATGTTCTTGACTTAAACATCGAAGTTCTTGTCGTTCGGCTGGATTGTTTGAAGTTCCAGTGTGTTCAAACATTGATGTTTTAGCTTAAACAACGATGTTTTAATCGTTCGGCCGGATTGTTTGATATCAAGTATGATCAAACATCAATGCTACATTCTCAACATCGATGTTTGTTTCAGAAAAAGCCAACAATTGGTAGCGGAGCAGGTTCTTTCTTTACAGGTCCTGTGCCTTTTTCATTTGCTAACAGATCAAGAGGACGGTGTTTGATCGAGTAATTGCTGCAAGGTTGAGGGAGCTTCTTCAAAGTTCTAACCTCAACATAATGACCATAAAGATGTTGATCCAGCAGTTACAGGAAGAGTTCGACTTGGATTTGTCGGACAGAAAATCGTTTATAAAAAATGAAGTGATTTTGTTTCAATAAAATGAGTTCGGGAACAATGAAGAGGAGGAAGATTGTTGTGACAATCTTGTGGGAAATGCTAAATCAGAGGTTTCTGCAGATTTCTGGGAATTTCCCAGCACAACATCGATGTTCTTGACTTAAACATCAATGTTCTTGTCGTTCGGCCGGATTGTTTGAAGTTCCAGCGTGTTCAAACATCGATGTTTTAGCTTAAACATCAATGTTCTAATCCTTCGGCCGGATTGTTTGATATCAAGTGTGATCAAACATCGATGCTACATTCTCAACATCGATGTTTGTTTCAGAAAAAGCCAACAATTGGTAGCGGAGCAGGTTCTTTCTTTACAGGTCCTGTGCCTTTTTCATTTGCTAACAGATCAAGAGGATGGTGTTTGATCGAGTAATTGCTGCAAGGTTGAGGGAGCTTCTTCAAAGTTCTGACCTCAACATAATGACCATAAAGATGTTGATCCAGCAGTTACAGGAAGAGTTCGACTTGGATTTGTCGGACAGAAAATCGTTTATAAAAAAAGAAGTGATTTTGTTTCAGAAAAATGAGTTCGGGAACAATGAAGAGGAGGAAGATTGCTGTGACAATCTTGTGGAAAATGCTGAATCAGAGGTAACAAATGGCTCTGATTTGGTTGCAAATGACGAAAATGATGAGTTTATGGGTAAGCAATCTAAAATTGATGAATGTGCTGATGATGATGTTGTGGTTGATAAGATTTTCACAGATTATAGTCTTGAAAGTGCTATTGAATCTGTGGAAAATGATGATTCTGGAGTTGTTGTTTGTGAGGATCTTTGTTTGGAGTTCAAAGATTACTCCAAATTTAAACTAGTTGATGTTGAACGTGGAAATGGTAGTTCGGGTTCAAAAAGAGTTCAAAATGATGAATGCTTGGATGAACCTGATGAAGTGATTTCGTTTGATGAGAATCTCTTTGATTTTAGTCATGAAATTACTGTGAAAAGTGAAGCTGTTGAATTTGTTAACTGTGAAGCCATGTGTTTGGAGTTCAAAGAATTCTCTAGTTGTCAATTGATTGAAATGGAAAGAGAAACCAATGTTAGTTCAGGTATAGGAATACCTACAACAGAGAAGAATGTGAAGCTTGGTTTGTGTGATGATGAGCTTGTGGAATATAAAATTCTGGAAGTGAAAAGAGGTAGGACAAATCATAAGATTAAGGTGAGAAAAAAGGTTGACATATGCAATGAAGAGAAGTCATTAGAGTTCTATGAATTGTTTGATCATTCAACTGCCAAGAAAAGAAGACGTCCTGCGAAGTGGAGAAAAAGAAAAAAAAATTTGGGAGGTTTCAAGTCTGTTCACCAAGTCTTTGACAAGAATTCAGTTCATGTTGTTGAAGAGGTTTGTTGAAAATGAAGTTGAAGTTGAAGAGCAGCTTGAAGTTGAGGAGCAGCTTGTTCATGGGGGAGTGTTGGAAATATGAACAAGCTGCAGTAAATTGCAGCAGTAAGTTTGGCACCATGTTAGTGTGTGATCAAGCTGCTGGAAATTTGCAGCAGCAAGTTTTGGTGCCACATCAGCCTTAAGTTTCTAGAAGGATTCAAATGTGCAAGTAGTTATATTATTGTAATGTTTTTAGTGATGTTATCTGATCAATCTTGGGAGGCTTTATGTTCAGCAAACCAAGAAGATCAGCTTAGTGGATTATGGGTCTCCATGCTGCTTGTAATATGGTTGAAGGTCTGGTGCTGCAAGTTGCATGTAGCTTGTAATCAGGTTTAAGTAAGTGAAATCAAGTTAGAAAACGTTGGTGTTTCACTTCATTGTTACTCTGAAACGTTCAGAGTGATTAAAAACAAAAGATTGTGAGAGATTAGAGAGAAAATCAATGGAACAGTAACCAAGAAAACCAGCTTCTTGGTTTCTACAGATTTCTGGGAATTTCCCAGCACAACATCGATGTTCTTGACTTAAACATCGATGTTCTTGTCGTTCGGCCGAATTGTTTGAAGTTCCAGTGTGTTCAAACATCGATGTTTTAGCGTAAACATCGATGTTCTAATCGTTCGGCCGGATTGTTTGATATCAAGTGTGATCAAACATCGATGCTACATTCTCAACATCGATGTTTGTTTCAGAAAAAGCCAACAAAACTAAGGTCCAGAAAACATACAATTCGCGTACAAGTTCTAAGGAGAAAACCACCGACTATATATTCCTTGGTTGAACCAGAATCGAAATCAAAACCCCAGTACATTGAATTTTCTGGATTTGAGAGACGGCAGATTAGAGTGGGGTAGAGGATAGTGCTTTCTTTCAAAGACTAGTCCCACTTATTCTATTCAACACCACCTATAGAATTGTATAAGGATGGCCTGATCTTGTTGATTCCAGAGAAAATATGCTGGATTCGGTTGTGCTTCACCTGTAGCATTCAATACCATTGGAGGAGGACACGGAAAAGAACGTGTTACATACCCAAGGACTCCCTGGCTAGCCAAGAAAGGCTCAATCTGGGCACGCCAAAACACATAATTGGTGTGGGAAAGTTAGATAGTAATAGAGTGATGGGAGTTGCTTAAAGATTGGATTTGAGCAGGCGGCTGCACAAGAGCAGCGGCAGGATTGAGTACAGAAGCACCAGTGCGGGAATTCTGAGAACCCGAGGTGGTTGAGGCACTGCTGGGTGGTGGATCGATGGCCATGGTGTCAAAAAATATAGAAAAGATCTAGGGTTTATACAGTTAAGCAGTGTGGCTCCGATACCATATAGAATTGTATAATAGAGAGTCTAGGAATGCTGAGAATAGGCACGTAAACACGCAACCCAGGTATGTATTATATATTGACTGTATACAGCTCATAAGATACAAGCGGTAGAAGTGTACAAGAGTTTCAACTCTATCACAATAAGAGATAAGAGAGTGAGCTATGTTAGACATCATGTATCATACGCTAATACTCCCCCTCAAACTGAACCTGGGGAGAAACAGAGGTGCAGTTTGGATCGTAGCAGTTGGAATCTTTTGGCCGGTAATGGCTTTGTAAGGATATCGGCGAGCTGATTGTCACTTTGAACATATTGAATGCGAAGTTTGTTGGCAGCTAGCTGTTCCAGAACAAAGTGGTAGTCTAAGGCTATGTGTTTTGTGCGAGAATGCTGTATTGGATTATGACAAAGATACGTTGCCCTAATATTGTCACCACCAGATGGTTGGATTGGAGTATGATATACCAAGTTCGCCCAGTAAGGACTTAACCCAAAGCAGTTCTGATGTGCCATCTGCAACAGCCTTGTACTCGGCCTCCGTAGAGGATCATGCCACAATTCGTTGCTTCTTGGACGCCCAGGAAATAAGGTTCGTTCCTAGGTAGACTAGGTAACCGGCTGTGGATTTGCCATCGTCAATGCTTCCACCCTAGTCGGCATCGGTGTAGAGCTGAACTGTATTGTTGGTTTTTTTATGAAGCTGCAGACCAAGATGGGCAGTTTGCTTAAACTAACGTAGGATTCTTTTGACAGCCTGGTAATGTTCCCGAACAAAGTGGTAGTCTAAGGCTACGTGTTTTGTGCGAGAATGCTGTATTGGATTATGACAAAGATATGTTGCCCTAATATTGTCACCACCAGATGGTTGGATTGGAGTATGATATACCAAGTTCGCCCAGTAAGGACTTAACCCAAAGCAGTTCTGATCTGCCATCTGCAACAGCCTTGTACTCGGCCTCCGTAGAGGATCGTGCCACAATTCGTTGCTTCTTGGACGCCCAGGAAATAAGGTTCGTTCCCAGGTAGACTAGGTAACCGGCTGTGGATTTGTCATCGTCAATGCTTCCACCCCAGTCGGCATCGGTGTAGAGCTGAACTGTATTGTTGGTTTCTTTATGAAGCTGTAGACCAAGATGGGCAGTTTGCTTGAGGTAACGTAGGATTCTTTTGACAGCCTGGTAATGTTCCTCAACCGGTTTTTGCATAAACTGACTGACCTTGTTCACAGCAAACAGAATATTTGGCCTTGTGATCCCCAAATATTGTAAAGAACCTACCAGGTGGCGATACAAAGTAGGGTCCGAAAACTCTTGGCCCCCTGCTTTTGTGAGCTTCGTTGTTGTTGAAGTTGGAGTTTGAAGTCCTTTGCAATCCTCCATGTCTGACCTGTGCAGTAAGTCTTTGATGTACTTACGCTGAGTTAATAGTATGCCATCCCTAGTGGGAGTAAGTTCAACTCCAAGAAAGTAATTGGCACGGCCCAAATTTCTGATTGAGAATTCCTCTCCAAGTCGCCGAATTAAATTACTAACAAAGGCTGAATTATTACCTGTGACCAGAATGTCATCCACGTAAATCAACAGGTAAGAAATAATGCCAGCATGCTTATAGATCATCAGAGAAGTGTCTGATTTGGAGATGATAAACCCGAGGGTGATAAGATAATCACTAAGTCGACGATACCAAGATCGTGGGGCCTGTTTTAACCCGTACAGAGACTTGTGGAGCCGACAAACGTGATTGGGTTTATCAAAAGCTAGAAAATCCTGAGTCTGTGACATATAAACTTCTTCATCTAGTACCCCATGCAGAAATGCATTCCATACATCGAGTTGTTGGACCGGCCATTGAGAAGAGAGTGCATAGCTTAGAACCACCCGAATTGTAGTTGGCTTAATAACAGGACTAAAAATTTCTCTAAAATAAATTCCTTCCCTCTGATGAAAACCTTTGGCTACAAGTCTGGCCTTGTACCTTTCGACCCCACCATTGGCTTTCTTCTTAATCCTGTAGACCCATTTGTTCCCTACCAGGTTCATGGTTGGATGATATGGCACTAGTGTCCATGTGTGATTCCTGATCGGTGCATTTATTTCTTCTTGCATAGCTGTGCGCCACAGAGAGTGTTTACTGGCTTCTGGGAATGAGGTTGGTTCCATAGCAAGTGTTGATTGTTTTTGGGTAATGTAGTTGGAGGGAGCATAACGTGTGACGGGCTTAGGATTTGGATGAAGTGTCATGGTTATGGTGGGTATTGGAGGTGCAGGTGGAGGTATTGGAGACGGACTTGAAGTAGTAGAGGCAAGGTCAGCACGGATAAGCCAGGTGAGTTGAAAGATAGTTGTCTACGAGAAAGTAGGAGTGGAGAACTAGATGGCGTGTGTGACTGTGTATTTGGGGAGCAGATAGTACCGATTTTGGTGGAGGGTGTTGTGGAGGATGTACCTGGACTTGGTGAACTAGATAAGACAGGTTGAGGAGAGACGGCAGGAGCAGTTGAGTCAGATGAGGATTGCACCAAGCCTCTATTCGCTGGGAAGAAAACAGTGAGAGGCACCGATACCCACGTTTCTTTGGGAGTTTGACTTGGGCTAGAATGTGGTTGCATGGTGATAAATGAAAATATTGTTTCAAAAAATTTTACATGTCGTGTAGTGTACATTCTCTTTGTGACATAATCCAAACAACGATACCCTTTATGCAGAGCACTATACCCCAAAAACACACAGGGTGCAGATCAATAAGAAAATTTGTGAGTGTTGTAAGGACGAACGTAAGGGTAACAGAGGCACCCGAAAACTCGCAAAAAGTGATAATCTGGTTTAGTAGAAAATAAAACTTCATGCGGAGAATGATGTTGAAGAATTCGTGTGGGTAGTAAATTGATTAAAAGCACAGCCGTTTCGAGTGCAAAATGCCAATAGCTTTGTGGAATTTTAGCTGTTGCCATTAACGTGAGGCCTGTTTCAACAACATGTCTATGTCGCCTCTCTACTGAGCCTTGTTGCTCATGAGTGTGAGGACATTGAACACGATGAATAATGCCACAAGTTTAAAACCATTTATGGAGAGACCTATACTCTCCTCCTCAATCACTTTGCACATACTTAATTTTAGTGTCAAATTGCCTCTCAACTTGTGTTTGAAAATTGCGAAAGGTGTCGTAAACATCAGATTTCTTTTTAAGAGGATAAAACCACATATACTTGCTAAAATCATCCACAAAAAGCACATAATACTTGGAACCAGAAACACTAGAATACGGGGCAGGACCCCAAACATCCGTGAAAACAAGTTCCAAAGGTTTATTAGAACGAGTACACGTTGATGACAAATGAGTTCTAGTAGACTTGTCTAAAGGACAGTAGACACAAGAAGTAAAACGGGACTCTGACGAAACAGGAAGACAAAAATTATGAAAAACATGCTGCTGAATTTGAAGATGAGGGTGCCCAAGTCTTCGGTGCCATGTCTCTGCATCAACCCGTGTAACAGAAAGTGCTTGAGGACCAGGTGATACAAAGGAGGAATCGAAGGTGTATAATCAATTACTGCTCGTGCCGGAAAGAAGTATGGTCTTGGTGTTGCGATCCTTAACATAAAACAAATTTGGGTGAAACTCAAAAAACACACCATTATCATGAGCAAATTGTTGGACAGAAAGGAGGGATTTTGTAATTAAAGGAACATGGAGAATATTGTTAACATGTAGAGATCGGGAAGATGAGGGAATAGAAGTATTACCAACACCTGCAATCAGCAAGTCATGACCACTACCAACCTGCACCGAATCATGACCAGAATACTCTGTGTAGGAGTGAAGATTATACGGATCAGGAGTCACACGGTGACTAGCACCGGTATCAGGAAACCACTGACCGGCAGAGTACGGAGGATAAGCAGGAGAGACAGTATTAAACTAAGGGAGAAGCAGTGGAATGACGCTGAAAACAATTCGCAACAGTGTGCCCAAGTTTTTGGCAAATCTGACACTTTGGGTGATATGAAACCTGAGAATAATTGCGATTATTGAGACCGCGGCAACGCCGCCCTCGTCCACCCCGTTGAGGAGGTTGAAACTGTTGCTGCTGCCTCTATGTAACATGAACTGATGGTGCAGCAGGAGGAGACAAGTCTTTGGAGGAATCAGTAGCAGGAGTATCGAGGTTCATGGACTTGAGGGGATCATTGTTAAGAAACTCATAACTCATCAAAGCTCCTTGGAGTTAAGCAAAGGATAATGGTTCAGGAGCCCCCGAATTAAACAGATTTGAAAATCATTAGGACTAAGAGCCTGACCACTAGCAGCAAGCTCATCCGAAAAATGCGTGGCACGATTCAGATATTGGAGAACCGGCTCATCAGGATGCTGAGAGATCTGCTGAAGTGCTGAATTGATCGCCATACGACGAGCTTGATTAGAGGAAGCAAGAGACGATTCAAGAGCATCCCAAGCCTCTTTAGATGTTCTCTTGCCGACAACGGTAGAAAAAATAGCAACATCCAAAGAGGAATTGATGCTACTAAAGATGGCCTGATCTTGTTGAATCCAGAGAGCATATGCTGGATTCGGTTGTGCTTCACCTGCAGCATTTCAATACCATTGGAGGACACGGAAAAGAACCTGTTATATACCCAAGGACTCCCTGGCCAGCCAAGAAAGGCTCAATATGGGCACGCCAAAATACGTAATTGGTGTGGGAAAGCTTGATAGTAATAGAGTGATGGGAGTTGCTCAAAGGTTGGATTTGAGCAGGCGGCTGCACAAGAGCAGCGGCAGGATTGGGTACAGAAGCACCAGTGCAGGAATTCTGAGAACCCGAGGTGGTTGAGGCACTACTGGGTGGTGGATCGATGGCCATGGTGTCAAAAAATAAAGAAAGGATCTAGGGTTTATGCAGTTAAGCAATGTGGCTCCGCTACCATATAGAATTGTATAATAGAGAGTCTAGGAATGTTGAGAATAGGCACGTAAACACGCAGCCCAGGTATGTATTATATATTGACTGTATACAGCTCATAAGATACACACGATAGAAGTGTATAAGAGTTTCAACTCTATCACAATAAGAAATAAGACACCGAGCTATGTTAGACATCATGTATCATACGCTAATACCACCCACCAACTGTTGCAAAAATCTTCCCTTTGGATAATTATTTGGGGGTGAAGGAATGATATATAGAGCATCATGTAGCTGTTCTAGAAGACAAATAACTTGGCTTCCCACAATGCAAGATGGGGTGAGAGACTAACTCAATCCAAGCATGGACACCCAGCTAACTTTGAATCTAATACATGCATTTTTATTAGAAAAAAAAAAAAGGGAAGAGAAAAGAACCCAAGAAACTACGAAGAGAGCGGAGAGATCATGCCTCATATGTCAAGATGCCACCAGAGGAACCGGGTTGGCGGATGGTAACATTAGATACAGCTCCATTTGCAGAAAGAACGCAAATCCCTCTTGGACTTTTATGAGAAAATGAGAGTATTTTTCCGGCAACATCCTGCAGCAAGTGACAAGTGTTTAGTTACTATTAGTTTAACTTTTTCCTTTCAAATTTGATATGGGAATAATAAGCACTTGGAAACTTTTTAGCAAACACGAGAGAGAGAGAGAGAGATCCATTACCTCCCCAGCGTAAACAGTTACCACATGTGGACTGAAGTCCCCTCCGGCTGTGTTGGCAAACAACTCACCTTCACATATTAATTACCATCTGAGAAATCTAACTAAACAACAACGAAAATTGTTTGAACCAAAGATGGCAAAAGAAAACATAAATGAAAGAGTACTATTTCAGCACCTTTAAATAATGAATAAAGATGGAGCTATCGGAAAAAGAAAAAAAAAAAAGCAAGACACATCCAATCTTTTTAGTTCCCATTTCCCAGCACCTTTAAATAATGAATAAAGATGGAGCTATCGGAAAAAGAAAAAAAAAAGCAAGACACATCCAATCTTTTTAGTTCCCATTTCCCACTTAATTCTTTCTCCTAGCGACACGAAACCACAATGTATTTTAGGCTTTAGTTCTAAAAGATGAAGACCTTTCTTTCCTTACCAAAAAAAAAAAATAATAAGAAGTACACAGGTACCTTGCTATTTTTTCATTTATTTATTTTTGGTTTTGCATGTTATAAACAAGACCTTCAGGCGCTGTAACGCCCGAATAGACCAACGTTTCTTAAATCCGTAGGAAAAGCATTAATGAATTTACCACCAAATTTCTCCTTAGGTAATAATTAAGGAAAAGGAGAGCATTAAGTTTGGTTGGTGAGAAAATTATGGAAAGACGCAGTGGAAGATATCCCAATAAATTAAATCATTATAATTAAGACACGAGATATTCCTAACAAAAACCAGATAATTAGGCTTTTGGCTTTACTGTTCTGTCTCACATTTTCTTGACAACCCAAAAAGTAAATCTCACAACAAAAGTAAGAGTAAACAGACAATGTTTTATCTTCCTCTTTCTTCTTGTTAAAATAATCTAGAGGTTTCTTGAAACTCACCTAAAGAAGGAAGAAGCTGCCAGTTGCCGGAGCCAGAAGGCCTACCTCGTCCCCTCTTGGGAGAAGAGAAAACCTGATCATCAGATGGAGGAGGAGAGGAAGAAGAGAAAGAGAACCCAGATGGTGGCGGCGGCGGCGGCACTATAACACCGCCTGCACCCGATACCGAGTGATGCATGAGTGGTTGCAGCTGCACCCTTAAGTTCCCATCGCCATCGTACCTCCTTGGCCTCCCTCTCTTCTTCTTCACAAACATAGCGCCACCGCCACCATTCCCTTGCCCTCCCGCTCCTCCGGCGCTCACCGCCGCCGGTACTACAGACATTGCACCACCAGCCACATCGCTCCTCTCCATGCCTGTGCTCCCTGCAGCACCAACCATGTCCACGTCCATCATCTGAGGCTGGGGGACCAGGCTGCTCACAGGGGTGGGTGAGTCGGTGTCCGAGTTCCCGGGTGACCCAGAAACGGTGCTCTCCTTTTCCTCCATTAATAAAAAAAAGGGTTTGGTGAAAAGAGACAGGAAGAGGTCTGTTAATTTGGTTTTCTAGATGTGGAAGGGGAGAAAAGAAAAAAAAAAAAGAGAGAGAGAGAGAGAGAGGAGAGAACGGTGAAGTTTAAAACAAGGAGGGAGTCTGCAAATGGCGCCAGAAGTGGAAGGTATGGTGCGTTGGCCTTTTTTTTCTTTTTAACTGTGAGAGGTTTAATCAAAAACTTGCTTCCATTAATGGAGGAGGAAATTAGTGTTTGTTGGAAAACTGGTCCTTTTTCCTGTCTGGACTCCACAGGCTCCTCACTCATGAAGACAATTTACAATAGGCAACACTCTCCTCAACTACCCATTTTACCCCTTCCCACTCTATCCTATTGGTGTTTCTGTCATTTTCCTTTCTAGCCCACATATTGAGGCATGCCCCTTCATGGAAATTGTTTTAAATCATTTTCCATAAAACTCAAATCTGCCCTTCTGAATTGAAGGATTTGGTCGTTCATCTACTTTTATGAGATGGGTTATTCCACTAATGAACTTTGTCTCAAAAAGTGCATCGGTGAGCAATTTTTATGTTCAAACAACTTTTTTTTTTTTTAAGGAAACGATTAGCTCTTTATTAAGATGCAGTAATCGCTGAGCTTACATCTGAGGCCATACTTGGCGGAAGAGAAAATTCCCAGGTCATTAAAAGGCCAAAGTCTTTGCTCAAATGAGCTAAATCATGGGCGACCTGGTTTGCAAAACGACTAACATATTGAAATCTAAAAGTGTGAAAAGAGGAAGACATAGAAACAATATCTTCAAGCACAAGAGGATTATGTTCAAACAACTTAGTCATACTAGTGACATTTTTTTTTTGTATCAAAACATAAAAGAACATTAAGTTATTTATAATTTTTTTTATGAAAAAGTTATTTGTAACATTGAAAGTCCCAAATATGAGTCTCACTATGAATTGAAAAAGTAAAGTGAGTTGTGTCTCTTTTTTAGAAGAAGCTACACATGGAGTGCGTATAGATAAAATGAATTTGAGTCTTATTAGTAGCAACTGTAAATTTTTGTTAGAATGATGACTTAAGAATTTGAGGGTGAGTATTCCCGAATTGGGATTGCAATATTAATATTTGAGTACGAAATTTATAATCTTGAAATTTTCAAAACTAGCGTACACATCCAATTCCAAATTTCTGAATTTTAGTTTTTATAATTTAGAATAGTTCTAGATATACTTACTTTTTTTTAATTAGTTTCATATTTTGTCACATATTGTCTAATCTAATCCCATAAGTTTCTTTCGATAGGTAGAACCAGGTATACGTGAAATTTCTCGAAATCGAAAGTTGAAATTTTAGAATATTAAGTAAGGCACAAAACGAGTAATTTATCCCATAAATAAAAAAGTATGAAACTAATATCCATACTTCAAAAGGTATAAGACTAATACGGGATTTCGGGATCTAGAATTTTTTAAATTTATGTCTAGTCCAAATCTAAATTATAATTCACGATTATTTATACCGTATTATTTTACTTATTTAAACAATTTAAAATTTCCAAATTGAGGACTATTTAGTATTGATTTAAGATTTTCAGGATTGTTTAGATGCTCACCCTAAACCATGTAGATCGGAAAGTAAAAAAATAAAATTATGGTTGCTTGGTCTGATTTTAAAGAAAATGGTGGAAAGACGCAGTCGCGCGGTGAGCAAAGAGCGAACTATTCTTTCGCCTTTTACTATAGGGTTTTCTCCTCTCTCTCTTTCTCTCTGAGAAAACCCTAGATCTATAAATTTGGGGCTGCCGCCGCCGACTTCTTTTCCGGCGATAAGCCCTCGCTGGTATTTTCTTTAGTTTTTTTGTTTTTTTCCTTTTAGTTTTGTCTGTTTAGTCTCGCTGTTTGTGAGTTTTTTTAGTACCCTTGTTTTCTCCTTCAGGGAGCCCTTGTCACCTTCTTTGGGTGTTTTTTTGTTTTCGCGGGAATAAAATCATGGGAGCCAAAAGCTTTGGAGAAAGATTTGATTTGAAGAGTAGATCTTTATTTGCTGCTGCAATTTACCAACAAGGAGAAGATGTGGCACGAACCATACAAGTTATGATGCCCGTAGAGACGCTCATCGTCGGAGTAGTGTGCCTTTATAAATCCTCTTTTGAAGGAGATACATCTTGTTGTTGTGTAATTTCATGTAGTAGGTTGAGATCAATTCTTATGTCAGATTTTTCCTCAGATCATTTGTATCTTCAATTATGTATTCTCAGATCTTTAGATCTGTTTATATAATGAATGAAGAAAACCCCGTTTATCAAAAAAAAAATGGTGGAAAGGAATAGGGGTATGCAAGTTTACCCATACTCCGCCCCAATTCGATATGGTTTCGGTCCGTAAATCAGACAAAAATATGGCAATGGTTCTGTACGACACTGACCTGCTAAATACTGAAAAGAAGGCGGTATGACTTGGTTGATATGTCGATAACCGACTCATATCGTGCTTCACCCGACATTTAAATATACCTCACGCATTTGAATATCATTGAATATCATGCTAACCTTATATCTCAAAATCAAATCAAAACCTAATTCCTAAATTTTTCTTCACTACTCTCCCTCTCTCTTTCTCTCCCCCGATCCTCACCCTCAACTTAGCCATAGTCGTCACCCGATGCATCTATGATCACCATTGTCTTCCACGTCGGAGCTCCTAATCAGCATGACTTAGTTAGACCCAAACCAGCTGATAGGATAAGTCATTATGATAAGCATGAGTAGTTAGCAAAAGTATTGTATTGTATCTAGTATAGAACTCATGATGTAAATCTTGTCATGTATTTTGTATTTAGGTAATCAATATATAATAGACAGGAGGGCCACTGTAAAGGCATCCTGGTATATTTTCTCATATTCTGTTTATGGTAGCGGAGCCCTATTCTGTCTTTTGTGGTTTGAAGATTTCAAATGTGTTTCTAATCTTGTGTTTTCTTTTCAACTATGTCCACCAACTCTTCCATTCTCTCCTCGTCTTCCTCTTCCTCTTCCCCCTCTTCTTCTTCTTCTTTTGTCTTTGCACACCTCACTACTTCTGTTCATTCAGTTTTTAGTGTGAGTAAAATTAAAAATTACGTTCCCACTACACTCAATTTTTCCAATTTTCTTGTTTGGCAGAGCTTGCTCTCCAATGTTTTCCACTCTCACCAGGTGCAAGGGCACATTGATGGGACCAGCGTTCAACCTCTAGCCTTGCTTGATTCTTCTGACCCTGATTGCGTCCCTGTGACATCCCGAGGTCTATGAGGGCGGGAAGTGCATGCTGGTGCCGAGAAGAGGATGGACAAGGAGCGGCTTCTGGCAGGCTTCTAGGCGGAGGGGCACGGGAATGAACCAATCCACACCGGAATAGGAGAGATCCTGAGACTGTGTAGGGATGGGGCTGCACAGTTGGGACGATTTCGTAATTATACGGGTATGGGACTGTATAATTAAGAATAGCTCAAATGAAGTGATTTCGAGGTTGTACAGGTATGGGACTGTACAATTGAGAATATCTTAAACGGTTTGATGGGTACTAACTATATCAACAAGGTGCACCTACCTTTTCGGTGCTCATTCTAGAAAAACTCCAAAGTTAAGCGTGCTTGACCTAGAGCAATTCTAGGATGGGTGACCTCCTGAGAAGTTTTCCCTAGAAATATGCGAGTGAGGACAAAGCATGTTGGAAAGATCCCGTGTTGGTCTGTAGTGACAGTCGACAAGCCGGGACGTTACAGTTGGTAGCGGAGCTCCAGGACTCCTCTAGTACGGTGCAGTAGGGATGGGGCTGCATAGTTGGGGCAATTTCGTAATTATACGGGTATGGGACTGTATAATTAAGAATAGCTCAAATGAAGTGAATTATACGGGTATGAGACTGTATAATTAAGAATAGCTCAAATGAAGTGATTTTGAGAGGTTGTACAGGTATGGGACTGTACAATTGAGAATAGCTTAACGGTTTGATGTGTACTAACTATGTCAACAAGGTGCACCTACCTTTTCAGTGCTCATTCCAGAAAAACTCCAAAGTTGAGGGAAGTTTTCCCTGGAAATATGCGAGTGAGGACAAAGCATATTGGAAAGGTCCCGTGTTGGTCTGTAGTGACAGTCGACAAGCCGGGACGTTGCAGTCCCTCAACCTAATCCTGCCCATATTCAATGGACCCAGGTTGAAAGTGAAACACCCGTGTCCCAATTTAACAATAAAATATCAAAACTTAAGGAAATTACCAAAATGCCCTTGAAACCCGGGACACGAAAATCGATATCAAAAACATTATCCAAAATCCTCAATAAAAAGAGATGTCATAACAACATAGTCAACCGGCTTAGCAAGCCACAAATCAAACCCGGCATCCTGCCGAATCATCATCAAAACATAAACCCGGCAACCCGCCGATAATGTAATCCAAAATCAATAGACATCTCAATAAAAATCCAATGCAGCGGAAAAGTCAAACGGAGTAAAAGTAATAGAAATAAAACAACATGCATGCCGACTCTATGGATCCAATCCGGGAGAACAAGCACGGCTACCTGCTGGGATGTCCACGTCCGTACTCCGGAAAAGAAGAAAGTGACTGCACGCTATCTAAGGTCTGAAAAACAACGTTGGCGATTATGTGAGTCGCCTACTCAGTGAGCAATATATATCTAATTATGAGAGCGTGCAGATCAGGTCCGAAAGGAAAGAAGAGCAACATAACAAGCATGCAACATACAACAATCAGTACTAACATGCCAACACAATCAAGCAACTGTACATTATTCTTCATCTGTTGTGTGTTAAGATTTCTTATTATGAATTATTATTCAGGGCCCCTACTGTGTGCGTCGAGCTCGGTCCCGTCTCATGAGACAACCAGGCAAAAGCCCAAATACAACCAGGCACGAAGCCCATCATAATCACAGAGAGAGAGAGAGAGAGACAGAGAGAAAGAGGGAGGTAGAAATGGGGAGGTAGAAGGAGGGAGGTAGAAACCGGTCATCACAGACCCACATGCAAATCTGCATAACACTTGCTAAACCGCAAGCAAACCCGAGGGGTATCACTTCCCGCTCGAAACAACCGGTCATCAGCACACAGTAGCCTAACTTCTACTGTACATTATCTTTATTCACAGATTATGAGTTTATGTGTGCCATTAGTTGTGATTAAACAGGGGTGTGTGATAAAACATCTCAAACAGATAACCGGGTCTCCGACCCACAACACATCACACTAAACACCCAGAATCACATCACATGTTATAAATCATAACATTCCAATCATCCAGCTCATAAGTAAAAAGTACACATAGGCACACAATACAGATTACAGCATGTTAGCAAA